>OY757252.1:0-46772 GCA_963584085.1 Pyrausta aurata
AATAGTGACTTCTTTCTCCCGTTTTTTACACATTTACCACTATATCTTTGCTCCTATTGGTCGTAGCGTGGTGTTATATAGCCTATAGCCTTCCTCGATAACTGGACTATCCAACACAAAAAGAATTATTCAATTCGAACCAGTAGTTTCGGAGATTAGCGCGTTCAAACAAACAAACAAACAAACAAACAAACAAACTCTACAGCTTTATAATATTAGTATAGATTTGCAATTTTATTGTATTTTTCGCATAGACGTCAAATGTCTGCCATTATTTTTAAATTGTGGCAGGCAGAAATTACCTATGAACGGTGATAAGGACAAAAAACAATATCTGCGTCTCTCTCACTCTTAAGTACTTTTGTATACAGCCATCACTTTCTAACTTGTCAATTTTAAATATGTGTCAAATCTACAGGATACATAATCTAAGCATAATACATAATCTAAGCCATACCCAAGATGATGTAATTTTTTTACTAATAATCAAGAAGCTTATAATCACTATGGAGATTGCGTTGCCAACATTTAAGTGAAGCAAAAAAATATGACCTTGAGTGACGTCACGGCTTATTGCCATCTCTTTCCTTAGGGTGACAATACGTTTTCGTTAGTTTACAAATACCACAATATTTTGTTGACAGCAAATATAACTTTGTTTTTAATAGTGTTTGTAGGAAGAACAAAGCTACGTTTGCGGTTGTTGAAAATGTGCTATATATCAAAAATTACTAGTTCGGTTCCGTCCAAACCAATTTCTGTTGAAAATATTTGTTAGATCTACATCATATATTTTTTATAAAATTTACATTTGCTTAGTATATCATCAATAAATGCTTTTCACACTATTTGTCTGATATCTCAGTGCGTCGATAGTAACGAAACCATCACGAACTAATGAATTTATCAAGTTCGTAAATTCTAATCAAAATTACCACTTGTCTAAGAATATTTAAAGTTGTTGAGAAATAAAACGTACCCAATTTGCAATAAAATATTATTTATTTATTCATACATTATTTAAATTATATCTTCAAATTTTATACATTCATTAAACATGTGAAAATAATATGGTTTTATGGAGTTTTTGCCTCTTTGATCGAATATCTCCTAACTGTTTTTGGACACGGGTCTTTAAGTAGGAAGACATTCTGATTTGTAAAAATTTATTTGCAATGTATTTAACTATTTCTGTTTCGTGAGAATTTAAACAAATTATCGATTCCGTTATAGGATGTTTCGGCGTAAACATATCCTGTAAATGATCCTGAAATCTATGTAGCGTAGCTAGCACTAACTTTGAAGATATATTGATATCTTTTAAATACCCCATTGTCACTGCTTGTTTAAAAATTGAGTTGACGTATTTGACTATTTCGAAGGCGGCATCTGAAGCGAAACATAGTTTTCCTCTATTTACGAAGCTGGTGAAAGCAGAAAATGTATTTATATTTAATGAATAACTATGGTCACTTTTGTGTGCATCTGTTGTGAGTATATCATGACAAAACCGACAATCATTTTTCCGTAGCATTTTAAAAACTATAAATCCTGTTATATAATATAATACATTGTCCTTATAGGGAGTGGACACAGGACTTTCCAGTTCCATTATTAACTGGGCGAAATCATTGTCATCGTTGGTTGTATCTGATTTATTATTATGCTCGGAACTCAAAGTCGTATTAAAATCCATTATATGATTTGTGTGAAAAGTATCGTCAGTACAGTTAGCATTTATACTAGGTTGAACTGAATTTCTAAACAATAACTTTCTTAAAATGTACCTGAATTCCAGTGGACTAGGATTGTCTTGGGTTCTACCTCGAGCTCTAATACACGAAAAGAAAATTTCGAGATTATCTTGTGAACATTTAAAGGTTAACAGATATTTAATTGGGTTTTCCTCTAAGTTGGATAAATCTTCAAAAAGAAACTTGAAAGATTTCATATTCATTATAAATCCTAAAGCAAAGGTTTTCCGAATATGGTGCAATAAACACTGCTCATCTATTTTTATTTTTTTCAAATAGAGCTCAGCGTCATCAAAAAAGCCTTGCCATATAGCTCTATTATTATTTGATTTCTGTTGAAAATATTTGTTAGATCTACATCATATATTTTTTATAAAATTTACATTTGCTTAGTATATCATCAATAAATGCTTTTCACACTATTTGTCTGATATCTCAGTGCGTCGATAGTAACGAAACCATCACGAACTAATGAATTTATCAAGTTCGTAAATTCTAATCAAAATTACCACTTGTCTAAGAATATTTAAAGTTGTTGAGAAATAAAACGTACCCAATTTGCAATAAAATATTATTTATTTATTCATACATTATTTAAATTATATCTTCAAATTTTATACATTCATTAAACATGTGAAAATAATATGGTTTTATGGAGTTTTTGCCTCTTTGATCGAATATCTCCTAACTGTTTTTGGACACGGGTCTTTAAGTAGGAAGACATTCTGATTTGTAAAAATTTATTTGCAATGTATTTAACTATTTCTGTTTCGTGAGAATTTAAACAAATTATCGATTCCGTTATAGGATGTTTCGGCGTAAACATATCCTGTAAATGATCCTGAAATCTATGTAGCGTAGCTAGCACTAACTTTGAAGATATATTGATATCTTTTAAATACCCCATTGTCACTGCTTGTTTAAAAATTGAGTTGACGTATTTGACTATTTCGAAGGCGGCATCTGAAGCGAAACATAGTTTTCCTCTATTTACGAAGCTGGTGAAAGCAGAAAATTTATTTATATTTAATGAATAACTATGGTCACTTTTGTGTGCATCTGTTGTGAGTATATCATGACAAAACCGACAATCATTTTTCCGTAGCATTTTAAAAACTATAAATCCTGTTATATAATATAATACATTGTCCTTATAGGGAGTGGACACAGGACTTTCCAGTTCCATTATTAACTGGGCGAAATCATTGTCATCGTTGGTTGTATCTGATTTATTATTATGCTCGGAACTCAAAGTCGTATTAAAATCCATTATATGATTTGTGTGAAAAGTATCGTCAGTACAGTTAGCATTTATACTAGGTTGAACTGAATTTCTAAACAATAACTTTCTTAAAATGTACCTGAATTCCAGTGGACTAGGATTGTCTTGGGTTCTACCTCGAGCTCTAATACACGAAAAGAAAATTTCGAGATTATCTTGTGAACATTTAAAGGTTAACAGATATTTAATTGGGTTTTCCTCTAAGTTGGATAAATCTTCAAAAAGAAACTTGAAAGATTTCATATTCATTATAAATCCTAAAGCAAAGGTTTTCCGAATATGGTGCAATAAACACTGCTCATCTATTTTTATTTTTTTCAAATAGAGCTCAGCGTCATCAAAAAAGCCTTGCCATATAGCTCTATTATTATTTGATAGAGGCGAATTAAAATGTTTTCCAAATGGCGAGCGGCTATTCATTATATCAAACAGTCTGTCGATAATTCTTAAAAATTCTACTGTTGCTTCGCTGCCGAAAAAAAGGGAATTTCCGCTTTGCCTAAGAAAATCTATAGCATCCGCTACAGAAGAGCTTAAAACTTGGGCGGCCAAACGCACATTCATTTTTTTATTTTGAAAACTGATGTGTGCTCCTGTTAATTTATTCGAAAGTTTTAGTCCCTCTTCTTCTTGCACTTTATGTAAACTTTCGATATATTTAAAAGAAATATCACCCGTTTCAGTTTTTAACCCTTTTTCGGCTAGAACGTTCCTTGCAAGTTTTAGCATATGAGCTGGATCTAATAGACAGTAAATTTTCGTGTCAGTATTCGGGTGCTGAAAGTACGGTCTTATATCTGACGGCAAGAGGTTACATCCGAGAGATTCGTAAGCTTTAATATTATATTTTGCGCCATCGCAAGTCAGTGACCGGACGATTATGCCTGCTTCAAACAACAAAGTGATGCCAGTTTTGATTAGTTGGCCCAAAAGCTCGCCGGAAAGTGATTTCGGGGTATAAAAGTAGCTGGGACATTTAAAGTAATTGGTATATGTAATAATCTGAAACACCAACACTTCCGATGCCAACTCTTCTGGATCATTAACAGGTATGCTACCAAGATCAATATAGCCAAAATCTTTTCCTAATTTTGGGCAATATGCCAAATCTTCTTTTAAGGACATAGAGTCGAAAATCATGGCTACGTTTTTCAAGTGCGTTTTCTTGACAGCCTCACTTTTTAAAAATTCTAATACTTCTGTTAAAAAACCGACACAGCAGTTAAAAGTTGAAATTGACCTCCACAAAGTAGTTTCGTGGGGCAGCGAAATACGGCTCCTTAAATGGTTGTATGCTTTTGGAGAATAAAAATGAACAGTCAGCGCAAAGGCTTTCACTTCTTCACTGTATTTAAAAACTTTTTTTTTCTTGCTGCTAAATTTGTCACAAATATTCGAAAAATTTCCTTGGAGAATATTTTCAATTTCTGACTGCGATGTGTAGTTACGCACAATATTTATAAGTTGCTTCATATTTTTAATTGTTTTTTCTTGTCTGTGGACCTTTTGTTGAAGTACTTTTATTCGTTTCATTATTTTTTCTTCTCGAACAGTCTTTAAATTAACTTGAACAGAGAACTCTTTATGTGATTCCTGTTGAAGAGTAAAATTTATTTTGTTAGGAGCACAACACATGACCTGAAATACAAATATGATAAAAAGTAACACTTGTGATTCTAATACAATTTATTTGTACTTACAAAATTTTGAGTAGCCACCGGCTGAATGTTTTCAAAAGAGTTCAGTTCTTTTAATACTGTTTTAGCTCTTTTTTCCGGTTCCTTTTTGTCAGTCTGTTCAAAATTTGAATTTTATAAACATTAGAATAAAATAATAATAAAAAACAAAGTACTTAAGTATTTCATTGATAATTAACTTACAATATATTGAGATAATGTTGGTGTTATTTTCCGTTTTTTAGATGGTGGTTCATTTTCGTTTCTCTAAAAATAACATGAAAAAAGTTAATTAGGTTATGCCATGGTAATAATACGAAACCTTGAAGAAAAAAACATAAATGGCATAGGCAAATTATTTCGATTCTAAGACCATGTCTTAAGTAAGAAACAAATAAAACAAATGAAATATAAATGTTTTTTTGTGCAATTTACTAAAAGTAAAAGTCATAAAAGTCGTTTATTTTTGCATATAGACCAACTGGGGGCACTTATACATGTACCAACATAGGCCCTACTACAGCTTCGTGACAATGAGCAGTTTTCTCCCATCGTTTCACAGCTCTCACTAGATGGCGATAGGGTCACTTTAGGAACATTTTTTTTCACGTCGGCGGAAAACCATAGACAAAGAAAATAAAAGTTCGTAATTAAATATTGTAAAATGCGTTAATGACTTATGGATTAATTAGCCTACTCATTTTTTGGCATTATTATGTCCTTTATGTACTAAAGGTTTACATTAATATTGTTGTACTGTTGAATATTTACGTTGGCGAAAAGCAATTACCCTCTGTTATAAAACTTAAATGAAGTTTAAAAAGTTAGTTCCCAAAGTGACGCTAGCGCCATCTCTCGATGATATAAACATCTCATGACAAGAAAACTGCTCATTGATGCCTAGTGCTGAGAAGAAGCTGCGCAACAAACTCCAGTCACTATTATCAATGCCTCTTTTCAAAAGTTTTACAATGTTTTTGGTGATCATGCAAGTTCATACATTATTATCTTTTAAATAATCATCTACTTAATACCTTAATACCCTTTCGTCATTAGGGTTTCTTTAATACTGAGCCACACTACCGTGGAAAATTCAAAGACTACAAGAACAACAAAATTAATAAAATTGACAACTTACATCATCCTCCTGTAGATTAACCAAAGCAGAAAGTAGTAATGAATCTGCCTTTTGACCTGTAAAATCTGACTTTGGCATTTCCTGTGAGGGCACTTCCGCGAGTATAGTACATTCCTGAAATTTAAGACGAAATAATTCAAAGTTTGGGATTACTCAAAATCTTTAAATGCTAAATACTTAACAGTAAAGAATTTGAAGGTTTTCTAAGTATAGTTATTATAAGAAAAGAAAAAATACCTTTTGATCACTCAAATCGCTTTTTGATGTTTTTTGCAAAACCACTGAGGACAGGTTTGGTTCATCACAAACAACAGTGGTGAGAATTTGCTGTGAAGTTGAAGGTTGGTTTCGACATTCCTAAAAATATAATTAACTCGTCAAGTATGTGTGAACGAGACACAATAGAAATTCCATTATTATGCGACTCCCGGCAGTCGTTTGATACCTGACTGATTAAACTAAATTTAAGTAGAGCAGACGGTAGATAAAAACCTAACTTGTAAATAGTTTGTTATACACTTACCAAAGCATTACAACATATACATGGTTGAGGTGAATAAAATGGCACAGCTGTTTTTTAAAGCCTCCCAGGTGTTTCAGGGTCATAATCTTCGAGTTTAAAATGCAAATTGCAGATTCTGGCTGATGAATAAAACTTTCCTTTTATTGGTATGGCTACTAGCCAAGCTTGTCTTCTACCGGAGTCAGAAGGGAACCTAAAACAATTTTTATACAGTAATAAAAAAGATCAAAAAATTGAGAAGTACAATAATTTTGGTTAAATTATACTCGTAAAGTTTAGAAGGATATTAAGCAACCGCTGAGTCTCCGGAATTCTAATAGCCATTGCAGCTATTTTTTTGTAAATATTGCACCTGACACAATGCACATACACATAACAGGATTTCTAATTACAAGACTACCATTCAAAAATTTTTTCGAATACCTTCATGTTGAATAAAAAAGCCTAGTTTAACGAGTCTATTTAATAACCAAAACCTATTTTTTTACTGAAATTTTCAACTAAGCTTAACTGACGCAAGGGCAAGCTTATGTATGATTGTTTTATTGTAATAATTATTTGAGAAAAGATAGCAAATTAAGGAGTAGGACTTATACTTTAATCCAACTTCCCTTCTATTCATGGTCACCCTTGTGTAGTAACAATACACCTCTCGTTTACAAATTAAATTACATTAATTATGTCTTTACAATGGCCAGTTTAGGGCAAACGGCTGTTCAGTAATTTCGTTAGGAACAAATTTTAATGTATTGACCTTTATTTTGTACATCGAAGCCATAAATAACAAGAAAGATGCGTTTTTAGACCAATTTTTAAACGTGATTCAACTTATTGATTTGCAAAGCTTACCTGTGAAATTTTACATCAGAATTTGGACTTACAACGCTTCTACACCCACGCACTACACAATTCATCGTTTTTATTGAGATTTATTGAGTAGAACTTCATAAAACACAAACTGAAATTGCGAAGTGACGAGATACAAAGAGGGAATTGTGATAATTTACCGTAACAATGACAGTCGATATTTGACATAAATCATGTTGCCAGGTATGCATCCTTTATTTATACCATAAAAATTATAGATCACAAAATCTTGAAGACTTCCATGCTTTAATGGAAAGGCAAAAGGCGAAATGTAATGTTTTAAATAATTTGTCACCGCACGATAAATTTTACATATATAATCCAGTGCTTTAAAAATCTAGGGTGTAATAACTAATCTACATTTGTAAGTTTGAATGAAGAACCTGGCAAGACAGAGCAAGACAGAAGGAGACAGAAATAAGCCACAAAGGTCAACAGAGTTCAAATTTTTTGTCTTCAATTTTTTGTTCTACGCGCAATCTCCATAGTGAATATAAGCTTCTTGCTAATAATACTCACTTAAACATACTCTTACTAATCTGTGGCCATACTCTTATGGACCATTTACACGAGGCCAGTTGACAAGCCAGTCAAATAAGCCAGGCCAGTATTGGCTTCGTGAAAATAGAGCCAGGCCAGTGCATTGGACTGGCCCAAGCCAGTGGACGAAGCCAGTCCAGTGAAATAGAACGGTTTCGAATTTGCTGGCGCCAGTGCTTCCCCCACTACTTTCCTATTGGATTGGCTCGTGTACTGGCTTCATGTGAATGCCCGGGCCAGGCCAGTGAGCCAATCTAATACAATTCCGTTTTACGGCTCTGGATCCAATACAATATGTCTTTTTGTTCTTGGCCTGGAGATACAATATGTCATGCGTGCAGCGTTGCCAGTTCGTACTAAATAGTACTGTTCGGGGTGAACCGAAACAAATTTGATAAATGATAAAACTTGATTATGATAAAATTGATGTATATTTGGAGACTAAAACTTGGTACAAAAGGAACTTATGTTAGAATGAATGAGTACGCGCGGCGCTCTTGATGGCTAAATGCGAACTGATTTGATCGAGTGAAAAATGATGAATACAGGTAAATGAGGTCAACGTGTATGATGACTTAACTAAAACTGTACGTTGCTTGCTCGTACATATTCCCGGGCGGGAGAAAGTGTGAGATTGTTAGTTAAGATGAAGTTAAAGCATGATCTTAAAATTAACAAGGTGATAGAACAATATTTTGTTTGTAATCAGTCAGGTATCAAACGAATGCCGAGAGTCGCATAACAATGGAATTTTTATTGTGTCTCGTTTACACATACTTGACGAGTTAAACTAACATGCAAGATGATTTTATTAGTACCCCGAATTACAAGGTGATTCAACAATTCATCTTATCTCTAGTCACTTGAGTCTTGAATTGAAAACACTGATCAAAGCACAGGCGATGTGCTTTTATTTTGCTTTAACACACGCGCACACTTTTTAGGAAACTCACTTGATTCACTAATTTCTTTTACACTACACTTCACTGCACTAACACTGGCACGGGTAGCAGGCTGCGGAACCGCAGGTCCCGCGGCCACCGGGGCGCCGTCGCCGCTGCTGGTGCGGGCGCCCGCTTACAGCGCCACCACGCGAAGGCTACGACGGCCCCCGCCACGATCACGAAGAGCACGTATATGGCTACATAGTGGTGGACATCATGATAAGTTATGTTCTCTGCGATGGGTTCACTGCTCTTCATAAGATCTAGTTGCTGTCTGATCTCTTGTAATTGGCGATAATGGGTCATGTTATCAGTTTCATCGTTCGGTATAGGTTGTTCTGGTACTGATATATTGAAAATACGGTTTATGGGTGAGATTTCTGGAGCTTGAAGCTTTGAACTGATGCTGAGTTTGTTCATCTCTTGTTTGTGTGAATAAACGAAGAAATCAGCTGTTTTAATAATGCAACCTTGGTCGATAGTGAACAGGCCAGCGGCGGTCAATTGCACTACGGTAACTTGATCTTCGCATAGCAACTTCAACTGACACCGCTCGCAACAGAAATAAAAATATGTGTTTATTTTATGTATTTCGCTCCATTTATTATAGCAAGAACTGATAATTGTTCGACAAGTTCTTGAATTGGGCAATGTCTCACATAGGCTCTGATCATCTTGAATGTGATAAATAGGCATCTTAAGGTGACAAAGAATGGTTTCCGAGTTTCGATTCAAGCATGAGTCGAAATCTTTTCCTAATAGTGGCACAAACGCATCTTTGCTTAGGCTTATAGCCACATACTCTGATATAGGTACAACATTTTGTTGATTAAGGTTCCCAATCAAATGAGGAATAGGTATAAGTCGTAAAACTTCATACATGTCTCGGCTGATCAGCGGAATCTTGATCTCGAATATGATATAGTTGTATGTGATTCGAGTCCGCACTTGTAGTAAATTATATATGTCAGAAAAGTCGTTATTGGCAACTGGTAGGGACAAATCTTTAGGGAGTTGACCTGCTATAACATTCAACTCTTGTCTGATCTGGTCTGGCGTCAACAGGTGAAAATTGAACTTGCCATTATAATGTTTGTGATCGTATCTAGTAACATTTGTTGGATATTTCTAAGGCTGTTTAAGAGATTGTTTGCCATCATGGCTGTACCGAGAAATTCGGTTATGATAGAAATGTTGTGAACTGCAATACTAGCTTCATAGATTGTGTTTTCAAATCGGAGAATTTTATTCATAATGGTCTTGCGATGTGTGTTCATGATCTCTGTGCGTTTTAGAAGGTTAAACTCTGCTTCTACGACCGAAGTCTGGTTTTTCCACAAGGAAGCCAAATGTTTTTGATTTTCATTGATGAGAGTAATATCTTTCTCGTACTGTTCAGCAAAACGTTCGTCTAATACACCGAAAAGACTGTTAGCAATATATCCGACACCGTCAATGAGACCGCGGCGGCGGCGCGAACGCGTATCGGATTTCTGATGTATCAAAATGTTATTATGATATTGTAGTTCCGCGAACTCGTGCTGCAACCAAGTCATTATCTCGCGGCAGTGGGATTGTTCTTTGATACTCGAGCACAGTACATTGAGGTACTTAAGATATTTGCTTATGGTAGCACTAGCTTTTGCCCGCGACTTCGTTCGCGTGGACTTCAGGTTCGTCCCGTCTAGTAGCGCAAAAAATGTGTTTATTTACGACCTCACATTAGAAACCTCAAAAATTGTAGCCTATATGTTATTCTGATGTATAAGCTATATTGTGGTAAAGTTTCATTCAAATCCATTCAGTAGTTTTTACGTGAAAGAGTAACAAACATCCATACATCCATACATCCATACATCCATACATCCATACTTACAAACTTTCGCCTTTATAATAGTAGTAGGATTTCCTTCTTGATAGGGACGAGTGTCGTAGTAGACAACTAGGCGCCAGTCGTCTCTAATTAAATGCATGTTCGTAATGCTATCGAAATAGAGGCTGTAATTCTGTAATGGTGTTATGTTATACATACACTGTACTGGCGATATAATTGTCATAATAAATAATAACAATGCTGTAGCTACTGAAATGAAACTGTAAGTTTTTCTGTTTCGGGTTGATGAACTTGATTTTGGTGATTGATTTTCTTGGTCTGTAGATGGTTTTTGATTGATTTCGTCGTTTTCACTAACCGGTAGAACGGAGAGCTTTACAATTGGTCGCTGCATGAACCCGTTCTTGGTTTTGAGCGTAACAACCCTGACGTAACCATCGCTGCCGGGATGAAGTTGTACCACGCGCCCTAAGGGCCATTTACCCGGAGGAATGTTATCGTCTCTGATTACCACGACGTCATTTTCCTTGATATTGCGTTGTGGTTTTCTCCATTTACTTCTCGCCGCTAATAGAGTTAGGTACTCATTTGACCATCGATCCCAGATATCTTTATATATCTTTTGTGTTAGGTGCCACCTAGTTCGTAAATCAGTTTCTGTTTCGTATATGGTCAAAGTAGGTCCGCTTGCTAAGAAGTGTGCTGGGGTGATGGCGTCGAAGTCGTTGGGATCTTCTGTCACTGAGCACAGTGGCCTTGAATTTAGACATCCCTCTACCTGACAAAGGATGGTGCTATATTCTTCAAACGTTAGTGTCTGCTCACCTATAAGTAACTCGTTTGATGTGGTATTTTAGACTTTTGACGGCGCTTTCCCATATCCCCTCCGCTGATGGCCAGGATGGGGCGTTGAAATGCCATTTTATGCCCATGCTTGCTATCTCTCCAAGTAGGTTTTGATCACAGGTAGTATCTAATATTTGTTCTAGCTCTTGTTGTAGTACTTTGTCGGCCCCAACAAAGTTTCGGCCTTGATCGCTATAGATGTGGCCGGGCACACCTCTTCTAGCGGCCATTCGTCGCAAGGCTGACAAAAATGCTGAAGCTGTCAGATCGGAAACGAGCTCCAGATGTACAGCTTTAGTAGCCATACATACAAATACGGCCACGTATCCCTTCGTGGTTTTGATACCGCGGCCTTTGTTTGCTTTGATTAGGACATGGCCGGTATAATCCACTCCTGTGTGATAAAAAGGGCGAGACGGATTAGATCGGGCCGGCGGCAAGTCCCCCATTAGTTGTTTTTGTTGGTCTGGATTATGTTTTTTACATTTTACACATAGACGAAGACGTTTTTTGGCGGCTCTTATCCCACCAATGAGCCAATATTTTTGTCTCAGAAACGCAGTGGTCAGACGCGCACCGCCGTGGTACGTTAGCTTGTGTGCTTCGTCAATTAATAAATCTGCTAATCTGGTGTTGCTTGGTATAATAGCAGGGTGTTTCGTTTCTTGGTCTATGTTGGCGTGTCTTAGTCTACCACCAACACGCAGAATTCCATCCTCATCTAGAAAAGGATTGAATTCCAGTAGTTTGCTCTTGTTATTGATGGCCTTGTTTGCCTTCAGGCTTGCAACCTCTTCAGTAAATTCTTCGAGTTGAACTGCCTTTATTATCATTTGTCTTGATTTGCGCAGCTCTTCACATGATAAATGCTGGCCTTGATAATTTCTTTTTATAAATCTCATGATCCATGCTAATATTTTAATAGTTTTGGTTAAAGAGCTATTTTTGGTCAATAAATCTGTTATAATGCTGTCTTTCTTTTCTGATTGAGTAACATTTACTATCATTTTCTTTTTCATTACTGCGTTAGTGGTGTATTTGATTGGATTTTGCTCGTCTGTATGCTGGTAAGAAGATAACCATTCAGGGCCTTGCCACCAAAGCTGATGTTGTTTAAGTTCTGTTGCTGTTGTCCCTCTACTGGCGCAGTCAGCGGGGTTTTCCTTTGATTTAACATAACGCCAGCAATATGATGGCATTATGGATATCACTTGGTTTACTCGATTGGCGACGAATGGTTTCCACCGATCAGCGTCACCGTGGAGCCATCCCAACACCGCCATGGAGTCCACCCAGCCATAGATCTTGATTTCATTGTCGTGAAGCGACAAATGTGAAGGGAGAAGATTAAGAAAAGAGGTAAAAGAGGGGAACAGAATTTATATAAAAATAAAAATAATATTTACAATACCGATTAGTGAAAAAAAGATGATGAGTGAATGTATGTGTGTAAGAAGAGTGTAGTGGGCGTGGGTAAGTGTCTTCAGATCTTCTATATCCTGGAGGCAGCAGAGGGCGGAGTCGGAGTGCAGGGTCGACACAGCAGAAGTAACAGCGACGCCGATGTGCAGCAGTGTCAGGCGCCGTGAAGTAGTAGCTCTCAGCAGTGAAGTAGTAGCTCTCAGCAGTGAAGTAGTAGCTCTCAGAAGTGAAGTAGTAGCTCTCAGAAGTGAAGTAGTAGCTCTCGGCAGTGATGAGGGTATCCAAAACTATGTAGAAAATATAATGATCAGTTGGAGTGCCAGAAGTACTTGGTCTCGGATCCTCTTCCGAGAACGGGACAGGTCCCTCCCCAAGAGCGAGGAGGTGTTACTACAGTCTCAATATGGACTCGGATCCTCCTCCGAGAAGGAGACAGGTCTCTCCCCTAGAGCGAGGAGGTGTACTGCAGTCTCAATATGACTCGGATCCTCCTCCGGAAATGTGTCCGGTCCCTCCCTTAGTGCGAGGAGGCGTTTCAGTAGTCACCGGCGGTTCTTCAAGACTTCTTGAGAAAAATGTAGAGTATTGAAAACTGTTCGAGATTAGAGCTCGTAATTGAATGAATGAATGAAAAAAGTACAGGCTTATATAGGGGCCTGGGCCGTTCAAATTTAGAACGAGGTAGGTTCTAGAATAGAACATGAATACTGATGGTTTAAAGAGGATTAAACCCGAAAAAGTAATAAACTTTGATAGAAGTTGTCAGATTTTGAAAGATATTGTCATAACAACCATGTCAATAAAGATAAAAAAATGTCAAAAATCAAGGAATTCATTAAATTAATAAGGAAAACTAATCATCACCCAATGCAAATTAAAGGAAAATTGCAAACAAAGGTAAAACACAGCTATTTTTACAGTATTATGTACAGAAAAGTAGAATAACAGAGCTTTGAAAGTTTGACATTTTTAGATTCACAATAAATATTGTTCAAAAAGGATTAGAAAACAACAATGAACCAAAAATACAGTGTAATAGTATAATAAGGGTAGAAAGGCAGGTAATGCCTATAGTTTAATGTCTACAGTACGACATTTTAGGGAGGAAATACGAATTGTGTTATGGTAGATAGAATCTAAGATTAACTCTATATTCGTGTTTACAGCAAACAGACTCAAATAAAGAGTAAGAATTCAGCAAGAACCCGCAATCTTTGGATGGGAAAAGGAAATGAAAGCATGGAAAAACAAAGATAATGTTAATTTGGATCCGATGAATATTAAATATATTAAGGTACTCAATTTATTACTCAATTTATATGTACATCGGTACAACATGACTTGACCTTGTCCATCAGTTTGGATATAACAACACCGCCCCACACAGTTCGAGCCGAGGTAGTGATGTTGCTTTGTTTAGTGGAGCTAGTTTTGCTTTTCCTGCAACCAGCGTTATTGATTGTCTGTCTTGACAGTTGATTCGACAGTAAATGACACATGCATAGGCTTTTGGGCTTGCGTCACAAAACCCATGGAGCTCTATGCAATCTTGATCAATTGTGCCTAACCATCTTGGCACTACACAGTCACGGATAGCATCTATGTCTGATCTGATCTTGATCCATTCCTCACAAATGTCCGCAGGTACTTGCTCGTCCCACTGAATATTAGTCTTCCAGATGTCTTGAAATATGATTTTTAATTTCGTTGTGATAGGTGCGAGCCAGCCTAACGGGTCAAATAGTTTGGATATATCTGATAAAAGTAATCTCTTAGTCGGTCTTGATGTGTTGTTGTTTATTGTTGATTGAAATGTAAAAAGATCATCTTTGGAATTCCACCCGAGTCCTAAGGTCTTTGTTGACTCAGCTTGTTTGAAATCGAAAATGTCTTGATTATTTTCCACAGTGCTGCAATCAAGCAACGCGGGTGCATTTGTTTTCCATTTTCTTAGGTTGAATCCGCCTGATTTTAAAAGTTTGATCAAATCTTGTTTAAGTTGTATCGCAGCTTCCAGACAGTGTTGGCCATGAATCAGATCGTCCATATAGAAGCACTGTTCTAGAACGCTGGGCGCCGAACTGTCTTGAAAGCTCGCCCTTTCATCATTGGCCAACTGCTTGAAAGTCTTCATTGCCAAGAAAGGTGCCGCTTTTGTTCCATATGTCACTGTAGTCAGCTGGTAAACTTTTGATTTGTTTGTTTCATGATCTCTCCAAAATATTTTCTGTAATGGTTGGTCTTGCTCGTCTAGCCATATTTGCCTAAACATTTTTTCTATGTCGGCAGTAAAGGCGAATTTGTATTGTCTCCACTTGATTATGAGACTTTGCAGATCTTGTTGCAAGTTGGGACCTTGACACATTACGTCGTTTAAACTAGAGCCACTTGAGGTTTTTGCTGATGCATTAAAAACTACGCGAAGTTTCGTCGTCGATGATTCTAGTCGCGTGACGCAATGGTGCGGTAAATAGCATTGTGGTGTCAAGTCGCTGACGACAGTGGCAGGTTTCATATGACCGAGCTCGATATATTCACTAATAAATTTCCTATAATCTTGCCCAATTTCCGCCTGTTTATTAAGTTTTTGTTCCAATGAATAAAATTGACCGATTGCTTTGTTTTTTGATTCGCCCAAATTTTCTTGATAATTTGGTTTCAAGGGCAATCTGACGATATATTTGCCGTCTTCATGCCTGGTCGTGGTAGCTTCATAGTAGTCAATGCATCGCTGGTCTTCAGATGATATGTTCGATGGTTCGGAAATATCTTCAATCTCCCAAAACTGTTGAATGTCGTCTAGATTGTGTAATACTATATTGCATTGATATGTTTTAACATTGCCACTCAGTATCCAACCCAATCGTGTTTGTTGGGCGGTTGGCAAGGTTGAATTTACTCTACAGATGCCGTCTAATAAAATGATAGAATAGACGTCTGCGCCTAATAAAATGTCTATATGCCGGTTGACGTAGATTTCTGGATCAGCTAACTTGATGTTGTCGAGATACGACCAATTTTTGAAAATGAACAACTTGGCAAGTTTTTGGTTAGGCTTTTCATGATTAACACGTCAGTTTCGAACGTGAAATCGCTGATAGCTGACATGCATTTTATATTCATCATCCCTTTGCAGCTGCTCTCTTTATCACCGACACCAGATATCACTCCCATGCATCTTTTTCTTGGTAACTGCAATAACTGAGCTGCGTGTTCAGTGATCAAAGAGACTTGGGATCCCTGATCTAGAAGAGCTCGCATAGTATGATAAGAGCCGTCTGATGATTGTATCTTGATAATAGCGGTTGGTAACAATATTTCAATTGGTTCATTCGGCAGCGACACGTGTGAGCTGCTTTTTACCTGTTTTCCTGAGTGTGCATTCGTGGTAGCAGCACTCCCCGCGCCCGCGGCCGCCGCCGCTTCCGTCGTCATGTTACATGATTGCGTAAATGCCTCGTGCAATAATCTATTGTGAGTTTCATTGCATTTTCGACATCTATGATCTGATAGGCATGTTTTTCCAGGATGGTAGTTGAGACAATTTTGGCACAAATTAAACTTCGTTACGGTATTACTGTGGGACGCCCTCCGGCCAGATGGGATGACGATTTGCGGAAGACTGCAGGTAGATGCTGGATGCGCCAAGCCGAAGACAGGGCGCTATGGCGCTCATTGGGGGAGGCCTATGTCCAGCAGTGGACTAATATAGGCTGATGATGATGATGATGATGACGGTTTTACGCTTGTTGAACGCTGACATTTCTAAGAATTTTTGGCAAAAATATATTCCATGGTCATTGCTCTTGCAAATTGAACACCTGTATCTAACTGCTGCTGGCCCTGCCTTGTTGCTAGGGGGTTGTGCGTTCACACTTGAAGTGAATGCATTTTTATTGAACGTAGGTTTATGATATTGGTTATTATGTTTGATGTTACCTTGATATTTAGGCGTAGAGTTGTCTTGTTTTCTACGCGATGATGATTCTAGAGTTGTAAACTTTGTCTCTAAAAAGTCTAGAAACTCTTTTAAGACTGGTAGCTCTCTTGGTTGCTTTACTGATTCAACGTAGTCCGTGAATGACTCCGTATCTAGCTTCTGCGACAGAATGTGCACAATCAAGGGGTTCCATGAACTAATGTCGACTCCTAGGTTCTTGATAGCATTGAGACATTCTATAGTCGTGTCATGCATGCGTTTAATATGATTTAAAGATTGAGTTTGGACAGCCGGAAGGTTAAGGAATGTACTGATTTGTGAAGTGAACAGCAACTTTTTGTTGTTATACCTTTGATTTAGTATTTCCCAGCAGGTAGAGTAGTTGTCGGAGCTTACAGATAGATGGTGAATTAACCTTTCAGCTTCGCCTCTGACCTTGGTTTTAAGATACTGCATCTTCTGTGCACTGGACATTGATGGGTTACTGTGAATAATTTCAGTGAAAAGATCCTTGAATGAAATCCAGGTATTGTTATTTCCAATGAAGGTAGGTATCTCCATTTGTGAAGTAGCTTTCTCCCTGTGCGCTATAGACCACATTTTCTTGTTAATTTCTTTCTTGATTCTGATATACTCCTTTTCGTAACTTGAAAATGCTTCTTCGTACTTCTTATTTGACTCGTCCAACTCGCTGTCCAGCTCCCAGTGTAGGGCATCAATAGTCGCCCAACGCGCCTGGAGAGTGCGAAGGATGTCGTCAAACTCCCATTTTTCTGACATGGTTTCTAGGTCTATGGTTGACACGCAGCGATGGAAAGCCTTGAAATTGCTTTGCTGTTTTTTGAGCATGTCCTCTGTTCTGCTGGCCGTTGCTCTTGATGACGGCGATGGTTGATAGGTATCGGCTGACCTTGGTATAGCCGACGGTTGCTTATGATCGCTTGTGGTTGGCTTAAATGTTGCCGGTTTCAACACCAAAGGAACAGGCTTGTCTTCACTGACCCCGGGTTGCTTATAATCTAATATACTTGCTCTGATTGAACGACATCTCTCCCTTACCCTTTCATAATCGTGTTCGAAGTAAGGAGAGTCTATACCGAACTCTGATAACCTTGAATGATTGTTTTCGAAATTGACCCAGTATGTATCTAACACTTCTACACGGCGTTGTAGATACTCTGGCGTCTTTCTTTCTTTCTGATCCATCTTTCTTGAAGTTGGTCCAGACTTGCTCAATGCCTGAAGCAAGCTGTTGTTGATTTGCCATGACGTCTTCGAAGTTTGCCATGGTTATGTAGTATAAAAAGGATTGGTCTTACTTGATAATGATGATCTGGTGGAGGTCTTGATACTCCAGGTGTTGCTGCTTATAGCTGATGCAGGAGGAGACTGCTCGTGGTTGCGCCCCGGCACCGGCTGGCTGCTGATGACCCCAAAACCTTGGTGTTTTGGTGCTAGGTGTGCTTCATGATGGCACCATTCATGGTGTGCACCTTGGTTGATCTGGATGAGTGACGCGTCGCCGTGCCTTGGTTTGCACAGCAACACTATCACCACGTGGTGTACACTACACGTGCACTTTCCTACCGATAGGTTCAGCGGAACCGACGACACGTGTGCAGGTCACATGTAAGTCCACAAACGCGTTTTGATCCCGCCTTATACGGAAGGCTCGAAGGACCAATGTTCGGGGTGAACCGAAACAAATTTGATAAATGATAAAACTTGATTATGATAAAATTGATGTATATTTGGAGACTAAAACTTGGTACAAAAGGAACTTATGTTAGAATGAATGAGTACGCGCGGCGCTCTTGATGGCTAAATGCGAACTGATTTGATCGGGTAAAAAATGATGAATACAGGTAAATGAGGTCAACGTGTAAATTGATGACTTAACTAAAACTGTACGTTGCTTGCTCGTACAAGTACGTTTTGCGTTCTATTTGAGGTCTCTACGTACCAAAAACGTACCTCGTCTGAAACCGTACCTTTTTCGTACTAT
Organism: Pyrausta aurata; assembly: GCA_963584085.1. NCBI lineage: Eukaryota > Metazoa > Arthropoda > Insecta > Lepidoptera > Crambidae > Pyrausta > Pyrausta aurata. The sequence continues at coordinate 18,772 of OY757252.1, forward strand.
TTGTAAACTAAAAACTCATTGAGTGTGTGTTGGTTTATTTCGTAATACTAATGCGAATATATAGTTTTAAACTTTTATGGTCACTAAAATTAGAATAGTTAGATACGGTATTGCTACCATGTATAGATAGTGCCATCCACGAAGGCGCGCCCCACTCTTTTATTGATTGAGGGAGGCGCGGGGTGCGGGGGGTGACACTCGCGTCAGTTGCGAGCCGGCCGTCATTCAAAAATTCAGACTCGTCACGAAAGTGGCTCTACTTAAAATATTTTTAAAATGTCAAGGAAAACCCAGTGTGTTGTACTAAAAAATAAACCTGGTATAATCTACTGTCATCATTTTACTTAAAGAATTATAATGGTAACTTAAACATCATAAACAATTTTAATCATAAATAATATTACCGGGATGTAATTTATCGGGGAAGGCTATAAAAAATCACGCTAGGACCTACGTGTACGAAAAAGAAAACAATTCACGCGTATGAAGTCCCGGTGGACTCTTATAAAGAAACTTTTTAATCATTTTTTTAAATGTTATAAAACGTTCTTACGTATTTCGTTTACGTCAATAGTTAAAATGTTACTGGTGCAATTTATAAAAAAATATTACTCTTCTTATAGTAGCTAACGATACCTACTTAAAACTAGATCTAAGTAGAGCATCTTTCCCTTTAAGTATATTTTTTGTAGTGTGCTTGTCATTCATAAGTCATTAGGATATTATTTTTTTAAACTTTCATGGTCACTAACATTAGAATAGTTAGATACGGGATTGCTACCATGTACCTTATTATTTATGAGCTTCTAATATTTCGGCACTGTTGCAAGCGCCATGACCACGGAGTAACTATTAACTAGTGACAGTAACTCCGTGATCATGGTGCTTGCAACAGTGCCGAAATATCGGAAGCTCATAAATAATAAGGTACATGGTAGCAATCCCGTATCTAACTAGTCATTAGGATGTTCCAAATTCAATTCAAATGTTGGAAAAAACTTGCACACATGTACTACATAAACGATTTGGACGAGTGGTGGGGCATTTTCTAGCATATAATCTCTTTGTGCATTATCTTAATAACATTTTTGAATGTCGCCCTCAAAGCAATAATTTTACGTTTGTCCATAACTAAAACTATTTTTAAAATTAGAAATCATATTTTATCTGTGCTTACTGGCCCACTGGACTGGCTGGTGTGTAAACGACACATACGAATTTTGCGATTTTCATTGGATTGGCTTATTGGCCTGGCTTACTGGACTGGCTCGTCTACTGCCCTCGTGTAAATGGGCACTGACAGCTCAGCTCCAGCTAGCTGTTTTTTTATCTACTTCTTCCTACCACAGATTAGTAAGAGTCACAGTCCTACACTCACGATGTCCCGCCAGCCAGCCTTTGAATAAATAGCTAAAGTGTAATCAATAATCCCGTACAAAGATTTGACAGATGCTAATGTCACTTTGTAAAATAATGTTGCCACATTTATCTTACTAATGACGTGTACCCATAGAATGTAGTATAGTATAGAATGACAAAGGCGGATTTTCAGCGAAACCAAAAAGTCTGTGTGCATGTGTGCGTTCAATAGTGATGTGTATCTTATGGTGCTACAAGTTTTATCGACAAGCTTACGAAAAATCATGTGAATTGAAACAAAAATATAAATAAAAATAAATTAATGCACTTTTAATAAAATAATACTTTGTATTTGATAAGCAAGACAACTTTTTTTTTTAAATACAAATTTCTTTATTTATGTATAAAGACTTTCTAGAGGCACTTATACACGTTCTAACATCGACCTTACTACAGCACAGCTTCGGGACAGTTGTGTGGGCCACTGCTGAGAAGACGCTGTGCAAGAATTTCGGTTACCTAAAAAAAATATTTAAAAAAATTATCGATACTCTGATGACGTCATCATTTAGTCAAGCCCTAGTGTAAAGAAACGGTTTCTTATTTTACTGAAAATATCTGAATTATTATATTGGAAACTTTGATATATGGCTGCAAATCACAAAGGAAATCCTAAATTTACTGTACAATTTAGCATCGAAGTCGATTTCACTCACAAATTTTATAAAATTTGGAATTAAATTTTTTATCAATGATTCATATTTACTGGTGGAAAGTATGATTTTCGGGATTGTATCCTCGGCGCACTTCACAGATGCTGAAAGCACAAGTTATTTCATCTGAAATTGTTATACAAAACTTAAATTATAATTATAACCATTCATAATTTTTCAAATATTCCAGCGGCGGAAACTTGACGTTTCCACTAAATCCACTATTTCTTAGAAAACGGTCTCGCTGTCATAAGGTCTTTCGCTGTCAAATCCTATAGAATTTCACTAAGTAGCACGCTCTTTTTAAAGCGAAGATTTTTTTCTTTCTCTATGCGTGTACCGTTCATTTGGTTATTTCGTTCATTCAATTCACTCAAACAAAGTTTGTACGAACGAACATAATATATTATTAAAACAGTACTTAAGTATGCGAATTCCATCAGAGACGAGATGCACGGGATTAGGGAGTCGGAAATAAATATAGGAATAGTTAAAAATGATTAAAAACTAGAAAAAAATAGTGAAAATCGGATTAATGGATTGACTTAATCTGATGTAACGGCGTCGCGTCGGTGGTGGGCGCAGCGGTTAGAGGGTCACTTTTAAAAGCTACGGCTGTGCCAGAGGTCCCGGGTTCGATCCCCGGGTTGGGCCATAAATAGGTATGTACCTGGATTTTTCTGTTCAGAAATTATCGGGGTGGCCCGGAGTTTGGAAGTTGGCGGTGTTTCACCCCCGTGGTGCCTCGGAAAGCACGTAAGGCTATTGGTTTTGCGCCTGATCTCTCTCCCATGAGTCCCATCGTGTCAGATTGCTGTCCCATCGGGCTAAGAGAGTGAAAGGAATAGAGAGTGCAACTGTGTTTGCTTGCGCACACATTTTTGCACTATAATATGTCCCGCGCAGTCGGTTAGTCGTTGTGACTCGCCACCGTAGTCGGAATCGGCTACGGAGACTATTTAGGTGTGTAACAGAAATCTTAACATTAAGGAGCAATAACCGAAACCGGTTTGAAATTGTACCCGGTTTCAGTTCAGCTACCCACGCGGAAATTTAGATGCGTTTGTTTTTCATTCGGCTTCTTTTCTTCCAACAATGCTAATATTTTATACCGACTTAACGAAACTAGCCAAAAAATTGCTTTTAATAGAGTAAATAAAATAAGAATGTTATTTAATTTGAGATGTTATAAGATTTTTTGAGTGAATGAATGACATTGATGGAATTCATTCTTTTAGTCACACCACTATTTATTTTTCGCCAAAAAAGTAGTAACACTGTAAACGTCAAATCTTTCCACGGGATTATTGATTATACTTTAATGGTTTTACATTATTTTTAACACTCACAGTGTCATATTTTATTCTTAAAAGATGAAATATGAAACCAAAAATTGCGCACGGGCGGGATTCGAACCAGCATACTTTAATACTCAAAGCCGCCAGCCAATATCACACGTGAAACCTTTTACACGGCAATATTCGTTGAAAATAAATTAACAAAAAGAAATGATCAAGATTCACGTCCCTACATTCGTGGCCAATACGACATACTCTTACTAATCTGTGACCAAAACCGAAAGTGGCGGCCAGTGAAAAAAAATACCAGATTCTTGTCACGTTGAGGCGATTATTTGTTGGTTGAACTTGGTTGGTATGGCGACAACATTCTACAATTAGCGGCCAAGCTGTTATTTAAGTTTTAATGTTTCGTATGCATTGATCCTAAGAACGAAAGTGCCGTCCAATAAAAACCAATGGTAGATTCTTAAATATAACATTCTGACACTCATTTCATATTATTATGACGACAACATTCTACAATTATTAGGGGCCAAGCTGATTATTTCAATTTGAATATTTCTAAAAAAAATGAAAGTGACGGCCAAATAAAAAAAATATATTGGATATTATACAGAAAGATTACATGATCAGTGTTATACAGTGCGACATGGATCTTTTGGCCAACGGTAACAGTCGAAACTAACGCTGTCAAATTAAAAAATCCGGTTGCCAGATCGAGTGTAGGAAGTCTCCCCAATTTTACAAGATTTTCAGATTTTCCCTTTTATTTTATTTTCGTACGTGTTCTGTGTAAAGTATTATTAATGATTGTTTTTGGATACCGTAGAGCTAAACTCCTTAAATAAAATTTTAATTTTCTATGTTTTTTTTTGATAATACAATTATTGTTTTGCGTCTCAAATCGGTGGAATATACATTATATGCCTCTTATATGGTAGAAAATGCCTTCTACGACATTTCCATCCGAGAAATCTTTTCTTTGACTTTGCCATGGTTGGGTAAAAAAATATTCGCTAGAAAAGGTGATAAATAAAAATACCCTAATAAATAATAGACTCCCTGAATCAAGGAAGATTTTCTTGCTCTGGCTACGCTGATTGAATAAGCGCCACCCTGACAATGTCATCTATTGGCCAGAAGATCCTTGTCGGACTTGTAGCTGACATTGTGGCGATCATTTCGTATTATGACAGCGACCTTCCACAATAAGCGGCCAAGCAGTTCATAGTTTACTGCATGATAAACAGTCGAAACAAAATATCGAACATGCAGCGCTAGTGTAAAACGAAAAATTATTTTTTTGCTCAAAATATTCGTAAATATGCATTATTTGCTATTTTGTCTTTACTAATTACGTAAATAAACGTTTATAGAAAAGAATTAGCAAACTGCGTTCTTTAAATTTTAAAGCGAATTGGCAAATACAAATCGTATATTAAGAGGCCTCGATTTGGACAAATTTACCTCCTAAATGAAAAGTTGTTAGGGTTATTTTGCTGTAATTAACAATAATCAATCACAGATCAAGTCACCATGTTTCAGGAGCACAATTTCTCTATAAAATTTAAAAAAAAATCACATGTTAGTAATTTTTGGCGAAAAAGAACGCAAGCAACTTTAATCTTGGCACGAAAACTACCATAAATTACAATTATTGTAAAGTGTTAGACATACTCTTACTAATCTGTGGTAAAGTGCGACATGGATCTTCTGGCCAACGGTGACAGTCGGAACTAACGCCAATATTCTGTGCTACTAACGCTGTCAAATTCAAGAATATGGTTGCCAGACCGAGTGTAGCAAATTCTCCCCAACCTTCTAAGAGATTTTTCGATTTGCCCTTTTGTTTTATTTTCGTACGTGTTGTGTGTAAACTATTAAAATAATTGTTATTAAATACCGTAGTGCTAAACTCCTCAAATAAAGTTTTAATTTTCAATAGTTTTTTTGTTAATACAATTGATTTGCGTGTAAAACGATGGAACATACATGATATGCCTCTTATGGTAGAAATTCCTTCAACGACATTTCCACCTAAGATATCTTTTCTTTGACTGCCATGTGTGGGTCAAAAATATTCGTTTCACAGCTTCCTAAACTCCCTGAATAATGGTAGATTTTCTTGCTCTGGCTACCTTTTTGAATGCTAGCGCCCCATTTTTGAATTTGACAGCGTTAGTTCCGACTGTCACCGTTGGCCAGTGTCGCACACTCTTACTAATCTGTGGTCGCACTCATCTTACTAATCTGTGGTCGCCCTCACGTCGAATTTCTCACTTACTAATCTGTGGAATTTCTCTCTCACAGAGAAATTGAGAATGAAAAAACAAACGACACGAATGAAAGATTCAGTGGTTTAGTTCATTGTATTTTTATTGAAAAGTTGAAAAATAAATAAGCGTAGATTTTTCTATTTAGCTTCTTTCTAATCATTCTTAATTCAGTAGGTAAAATTTCACATCTATGTGCGAGTGGTTTTGATAAAAGTTGAGTTGGTGGTAGAACCATTGAAAGAACTGCCTGGTGTGTAATCTGTCGTATAATTTATTTAGGTAAGTTGCTTCAGCCAGGTATTAACTAAACTTTTACTCCCAAAGTTATATTATAAGCTGGCATCGCCTCACTAAAGGGGCAAATTGAACTAAAATAATGTATCTTTAGGACACATGTGGCACTTTGCTGATGAAGTTTTATTAGGATCTTATGCCCTTGTGTGCCTGTACCTTCCTGTAATATTTCGTTTGTAATATTGTATACTGATATATTTGTCACAGTGAATGACATTTGCTTGCTAACAATGCATGAGCTGTAGCAATTTGTTTAGGCTTGGTGATAGTATTATTAATTTAAGATTGGATTAGTACTCATTTAATCCAACCAAATCATTAGCCCATAGGTATCAATCATTTCTATAATCATATTGGGGTAATGTAGTCCTTGTAATACTGGTAAAGTCGGGTTACTTTGGCTACTTTTTTTCATTATTTTTTTAAATCCTTCTGACATAGAGACTCTAGGTGACTTTAAGTGTTATAATGATTTTATGCGGTTAATAACAATAGTTGCTAATTATAAATAAATTATTTCATTAAAAAATGTAACGGGTATATGTTTTTTTTTCATATTTTTTATTGAGCCAAAGTTGATCTATGGGGAGGGTAACTTTGTCTCGCAGATTGTTTTTGGTACAAAACCTTTATTTAAAACTCTGCACATAGCTAAAGTAAAACAATAAAATGAAAGGTATATAACAATAATTTTGAAATAATGTAACAAGTATCAATGTTTACTAAATAATATCTTAGTGCAAGTGGCTTTTAAGGGGTTCCGTAGCCGAATGGCAAAAACGGAACCCTTATAGTTTCGTCAAGTCTGTCTGTCTGTCTGTCCGTTTGTATGTCACAGCCACTTTATTCTAAAACTATTAGCATTACACAGCTGAAACTTGGTAAGTAGATGTATCTTGTACACCGCTTTCCGATTCATGTACTAAAAGTAAAAAAAATGATATTTAAGGGGGGGCTCCCATACATGAAACTAAAACCTAAAAAATTTTTTTTATCCAAACCTATACGTATATGTCATTCAAAATGACATTAAGGTTTCTAAAACCATTTTTTCTAAAAGTCTAACGTTTGAGATATAGACGCTTCCAAAGTGGTAAAATGGCGTCCCCCATCTAACTTTTGAACTAAGGTAGTGAACATTTTGGAAAAAAAAATAAATAATAATAAACCCGCAGGGGCAGCATGTGGCGTGCTGTAGGTGAGTGGCGACACCTCGGACCCCGATTCTCCCGAGGGCACGGTTTACCTTATTTAGCCCTCGCCTCGACTTGTGCTTGCCTTAACCGGCCGGCCAAGAGTGGAGATAGCAAGAGCGGAACCTCTGCTCCAGGTTGGAAGTGTAAAATGTCATAACGCCGGGGGCCTGCTGGCTACCTGTCCATCAGGATGGGTTCTGGCGTGGATTAGTTTTAATCCACGTCACTAGCCACCTGCACCCCGCAGTCTCACCTCTCTACAACCTTTAGCCGTCCACACCAATGTTGCTGCCTTGCTACCTTCTGGTATGCCTTTCATGGGTGGCCCATTTAGTGAGCGGCGAGTCACCGTCTGCCGTGATTATCTAGATGAGGCATTTGATATGGCAGGCGTCCCGTTGTCTCATCAATATCCCAGTAACCAGTCCAGCAATTTCCTCACCATAGTCCCGGCGTAGTCTCCATCTTATCTGCAATAGTCCTTGCACCTAGCAGGTGCTGTCTTTGGCTGTATCTCCTCAATAGTGCAGGCAGAGATAGTACCCGCTAGGTGTACATATCCCAATACATTAAAGTATCTCAAAGGGGCCTCTTCCTGTTGGATCTATATCCCCAGGTAAGCCTTCCAAAAGGACCGGCTTCGGCCGTGATATGCCACAGGAGAGATACAATAATAATAATAACACTTTGAACAAAAATTGGTTTGAGCGAAATCGAACTAGTAGTTTTTGAGATATAGCACATTTTTACTAACCGCAAATATAACTTTGTCTTTCATACAAACACTATGAAAAACAAAGTTATGTTTGCGGTCAACAAAATATAGTGGTATTTTGGCTAAGTGGAAGTAAGAATCCCTAATTCAGTTAAAGATGGCACGGAACCCTCAGTGCGCGAGTCCGACTCGCACGTGGCCGGTTTTTCAAAATTTCAGTTTCACAAGAAAGTTTGCAGACGTAAATAAAACACGTCGTCACATGTCAAAACTCAGAAATAAAACTGGCCGTTAAACAAACAAGCGTCCAACCGATTGAAAATGAGCGCCAGTAATAACGTCTAACGAATTCCGTTTGAAATAGCTCGAGTACGGCTTTCGCTGCAAAGTGGCGGAAAGTTTATTTATTTTTTTGATTTGAGACAAAGGAGCTAAAGTAACCCGACATTAGGGTACCTTGCGCGATTGTTTATCAACATTATTTTTTTTACACAGAACCCAATTCGGCTGACAGGTACTATTAGTAAATATATTGGATAAACTTTAGTACTTTGTCCGCTGATTTCGGCAACCTAATTTTTTTGGAGAAAGGTCATGGGCTAAATAGTCATCCTGCAAAATTTCAGCTTCAACAACCCATTTATTTAAAAAAAAAATAAGAGGGAAAGGTGGGTGGTGAAGCTTTTTACGGTGGGTTTCTATTTCTAAGAAACAACAGGTATATCTTATATGATTGGTTTATTACAGACATAAGAAATGGCTCGTGGGCAGCAGAAGATCCAATCACAAGCCAAGGCGGCTGAGAAGCAGTCTAAGATGAAGAAGCAGCAGGGGCACAGCGCACTTGACCAAAAAAAGGCTGCTCAGAAGGCACTAGTGCATGTTTGTGTTGTTTGCAAGGTAATTGATAACTGAAAACTAGTTCCTTATATTCAGAATATAAACATTCTCAGCTTATATTGTATGAAATAAAATTGATGGTAAAAAGAATTGTCATCATTACACAGATTAAACCCTCACAGATGTGTTTATCAACATTCTTTTGTTTACACCACCGCTGATGGCCTATTAATCCCTGAGCATTTCAAAATATTACTCCTTAAATTAGATAATATCGTAATTTATGATGATGATGAATTATGAATTACTAGCAGACCCAGCGAACTTTGTTCCGCCCCCCGCCCCGTCAAAAGTTAAGAGGTCCCAGCGAACATTGTTTCGCCCCGGCATCGTCCCATCCTAGCCCCGGCCTTATCTAGCGGGATAAAAAGTATCCTATGTCCTTCTCCTGGTTTTAAGTTGCCTTCACACCAATTTTCAGCCAAAACGGTTCAGCTGTTTCTTGAGTTATAAATAGTGTAACTAGCGGTCCCAGCTAACTTCGTTTCGCCCCAAGCCCCGTCCCGCCTCGGCCCCGTTTTATGGGAATTTTCTTTGCTATAAACCTCACGGAGCCTTTCCAAAGAATGCAAAACTGTGGAAATCGGTTCGTGCGTTCTGGGCCCTGTTTAATAAACATTACAAATTGTAAATTGTAATTGTAAATTACAGGCTACAATTCTACAAGTTTCTGTTCAATAAAGAATACAACTTACAAATTTACCATGGTGGAAAATCTACAAAATTGTAGAATTGTAGCTACAATTTTACAAGTTTCTGTTCAATAAACATTTTCTCTCTACAGGTGACAATTTACATATTTGTAGGGAAAACTGCTTTATTGAACGCATAATTGTAGTTACAAGTTTACATATTTTGTAAATTGTATTACAATTCCGACAGGTAGACTCGCCTTGTGTCAGAAATTTACAATTCTGTGCCTCGACATAATAAGTAAAGAAAATCGAAATAAATATATAAAAATTACATAAATATATAAATATATAAAAACATTAACTATTCCAATAACTTAAAAATCTACTTACGATGGTCCTTTTTCTAAAGTTTTGCCACGTTGTATCACGTAGGTATTTCCAGTCTTTGTTATAGATGCTTAATGATTTTAACTGTTCAGCAATGTCTTTACACTTTTTTATTTTTATATCGTGCGTGAGTAAGTGTTTTACTAAACCTACCGAATAAAATATCCTTATTCTCATATATTAGAGACAGAACCAATATTTTGTTACTATGCTCCATGACTTTCGTTACGTATCAAACAAATAAGAAAGTACTTTATAAAGCATTATGCTACTTAATATTTATGAATCCACCCTCGTTAATTAAAAAAAATAATTGACAGCAAAATCTTACATTTTATGTAATTGTAACTTACAACTACAAATTTGTAACTACAATTTTGTCATCGAATTCTACAGGCGTTTTCTACATATGTAAATGTTTATTAAACAGCATTTATAATTACAATATTTGTAAGGTTTTTACTTGTAGATTTTCTACATATTTGTAAGGTTTATTAAACAGCACTTGTAATAAAACTTAACAAATATGTAAGTTATTTACAAAATTGTCGAATTGTAATGTTTATTAAACAGGGCCCTGGAGTTATAGCGCCAGGAAGGAAAACTGACTTATTTTTATATAGTAGATTTGTAGGTAGCATACATTAATAAACATTTTACTTACTTACTTTTTCAGGCCCAGATGCCTGACCCCAAGACCTACAAACAACACTTTGAAAACAAACACCCCAAGAATGATTTACCTGAGGATCTAAAAGCTGTCTAACATTTCATGTTCTGTTTGTAGAGTTAAACATGTATTTAATACTTATTCTTAGGATCCTGCACTCACTATAATTACTGTTCATTATTTTTATGACCATTTAATTCCTTGTGCCACAGTGTGAAGCTTAAAATAAATGCTGCAGGATGTAATTCATGTCTTCAACACCATAGTAGAGAGTCTTCATCTACCTTTGCTGTTCTTATAGTGAGTGCAGGGTTATATCTGTAAATTTTCACAATTCAAAACGCATTTCTTTATTCCTATATTCTTGTGTATTATTTTATAATTCCTATAAGTGTTTAAATCAGTGGTGTTGTTGTGTCAGGTGGTCTGTCGTGGTTGCTGGAGTGGGCACTAGAGACAAGAGAGAGCTGGCTGTGAGTTTAAAACTTTTTATATTTTTTGTATTCTGCCCATTTAGTACCATACCGTGTGTGTGATGATAGGTCCAGTGCACCTTACAGTACAAACACTACTGGTTATATCTAGTGCTAAATGTCATTTCCAACAGTCTGCCGTTTTGTCTCAAACTTAATCAATTATCTTTAATGCCATGGCTTGTTTGGAATTGTAAAAACAATTTTTAGCTGTAAAAAGTCCAGAATAAACTATTTCAACCCTCATTTGTGCTTTTATATTATCAATCAGTTTCACTCCAGTTTATGCAACTATTTGATTAAAAGGATACTAAGATACTAGGTAATTAAAAAAAACTCAGTAAAATTATGCAAATTAATATTGGATATACTTAAAATGATTCATCTATTTACACTGCGCTAGTAGGAAGTTATTATATATATTAACCTTCCCAAACCATAACATCTCGCCCGCAATATGTGTGTTTTGATCAAGTGGCTCGCCCTTGGGTCTGCTGTTGGCCGCAATCGCGGCGGGTATAGGGTGGGTCGCGCGGCCTCACATCTTCTCGTACGTCTCCCGGTGTCCGCAGTCGAGGCAGGCGCGCTCGTACACGTCGTCCTCGCCTCCTACGTGCCGCTCGGGCCCGAAGCGGTGCTGGTGGGTGGCGTGCGAGCGGTCGAACAAGCTCGAGCGCACGTCCATGCGCAGCGCGCGCAGGCGCCGGGCCGTCTGCTTGTGCTGCGTGCGCGCGCGCGCATCCCCGCGCCGCGCCCGCTCCTCCTCCAGCGCCTCCTGCTCACACGACCGTTTTTCATTTAAAATTATACATTATATACACCGTGCTTTTTAACCGTCTTACAGCCGAAGCCCACGTAATGTAACCATCTTAATAAACCTTTAGGGAATGTTATTTTTTTATTACACTCCACATAATTTTTGTGTAAAAAATATCTAATAGTAATGTTACGTAATGTATCATCCTGTTCATAATGTTTACGTTTTCAATAATGCATTCCTTGACCTTGCCGACTCCACGCGTTCCGCACCGTTAGCCAATCTAAGACAGTCCACGTGGATCTCTAACCAATCATGCGCTAGCGCAATCCTTTGTGACGCCCACCGCCTCGCCTTTCTATTCGTGCGTAAAACTAGGTCAGTAGTGCTAGACTGCCGAGTGAATGACCCGCGCGTAGTGCTCGTTACAGGATGTTTCGTACTAAATTGTGCTGATATCTTCTTTAATGTCTTAGTCTTTGAAATCTTAATAATAACCAAGTTTTATTTAACGAATGACATGTAGTTATTGGATACTTTAAGTGGCCTTCGGCTGTAAGACGGTTAAAAAAGCACGGTGTATAAATGATAAAACTTCGTGACTCCCAAACTGTACGGCTCAATTCATGCTAAAATGGCAGTAACGCTACAAGCGGTTGTCATGTCAATAGAAATACCTATTAATTGAAAATCTTGATTGCACAAAGAAGCGTACAAAAGGCAGACTTAGGTAATGCTAAAAGTTCTCTCCCAGTCGAACTTTTAGGTATAATAAATCGATATCGCGCACCATAGTTTTAAATGAAAGCTGTAGAGATATGGGCCTCATAAAATGGGAACGATGTAGATGACACACGACTGACTGCGATCAAAAGCGTATTTATGACAATGTTATTCCTTATAATACTAAAGAGGAAGTGAGTGTGCGTATTAATAGGTATACGTAAGGCGCTATGGCGTAGCTCTCACTGAGAAATATTATATTTCCATCCCTCGCGCTGTCCCTTCGGCGGTGGACGATCCCATACAAATTGAAGAAAATATACATATTATATCCTATAGCATGAACGAGGAATGTATCTTAGTAACCCATTTATTACACTATTTATATTTCTTGTCAAAAAGCAGCCTAATGCGTTGAACAGTTATACCGCTACCTACCGAGAGAATCGAGCCTCGGTATGAACGTACCTCGGATCCCCACACCGCCCTCGCCCTGTCCTCGACCTGCGCGCGCAGGTACAGGCGCATGTCGGAGCGCGCGCCGCGGTGCGGGTTGCGCCGGCGTACGAAGCGCAGTGGCGGCGGCCGCGAGTCGAGGTCACAGTCTTTCAGCAAGAACTCGGTCTTCGCCTCCGTACGTGTCAGCAGCGAGTGGGGGCCCTCCTCGTCCCTGCGAACGTCGCTTCGATGAAAGGTTTATGCCCAATGCCGTGCTAGGAACGTGTCTGGCAAAAAAATTATTTATATAGAAAACTATGTAATTTTCCCCACTAGATCGTCTGTTACCGATCAACACCGTCGCATGTCATGCACGGACCGGTAAAATACGCTCTCGCTCCATATAACGGTATAAAAGAACGCCGTCAGTAGGTAGGCATACCGCATAGTAGAGCATAACGTGTTCCTATTCGTGTCCGAAACGTTCCTTCTTAACACGGTCATGGCACAGTAGTACTACATGTCATGGTATGGTATGATATGTCGTAGTGAGCAAAAAACCTAAAGTTTAAACCGATGTATGTAGTACTATTATATATTCTGTGCCGATGTCGAAGATCTATGTCTATTGCCAGATCTAGACAATTTGCAAAATAAACACATGCCATGTGGCTTTTCTTCCCCCCTTATCTTCTATAATATAAAAATGAATCGCAAAATGTGTTGGTAAGCGCATAACTCAACAACGCCTGGACCAATTCTTTTTTTAAAATGTTTGTTGAAGTTCAAGAATAGTTTTTACGGCGAGAAAAATTCGAGTAATTTCCGGAAACACCCTAAAAACAGCCCTTTTCTTTTCCCATACAAACGTTTTCTAACTAAAACGTTAAGTCAAAAAAGATAATAATTATCCATAAAACGGGGCCGGGGCGGGAAGGGGCTGGGGGCGAAACGAAGTTCTCTGGGACCGCTAGTTAATAAACTCAAACGGTCTTTTAAATCTATTTTATACACTGTTTTGTCTCATTCTTTCTTGGCGCTGTCATCATTTGACAGAAAGTGACAAAACAGTGTAATATAGTGCCACAAACTTATCTGGACAATGGCCAAAAATGGAACTACAGATGTCACTTTGAAAACGTCATTACTGCCGGTAAAAGCCAGAGTTACCATTATTGATATTCAAAAATTTGCGTAAGCAATTTGTAAATAGGCGTATTATCAAACACCGGCTAATTTCATTTAACATACTACTCAAAACAAAATAAGGGCCGCGAGGTATTTTTTCATTTTGGTGAAAACTATTAAACATTTACATATTGAAAGTAGTAAAATATTGAGTATACAAACTCTTTGATACCTAAACTTTTTAATATTGTAGTATTCATCTAATGCTGGCAACAATTTTTAATAAAATTTGATTTAAAATTATTTTTGAAAATTTTGATTCCATTTTCTTTGACGTTTTGCTTTCCTTAGCTTCTTGGTTTATTAGAAATTATCAGAGTTCATTGATATCTCGAGTCAGAAACATCTTTTGCAATATGCCACAAGCACGCAGGCGTCATTGGACTCGCTGACAGCAACCAGAGCCGTTACAATGATTGAAGAAGGTCATTCGCAGCGATTTGTGGGTTTGCGATTGGGATTTTCTCGAAGAGCTATTGAAAATCTATGGAATCGTTTCCCAGAGACCGGCAGTGTTAGAAGTAGACCTGGTTCGGGCAGAGTACAACAGCTCAAGAGGATCGTTACATTCGATTAAGTGCGCTCCGAGCAACGACGAACAACGACGAACAACGACGGCCCGCAAGCTGCAAAATCGTTTACGGCTCACAAAAGGTACTCGTGTCAATGACCAAACTATTCGTAATCGATTGCACGAACACCAGCAGGCATCAAGAAGGCGAGTTGTCCGTGTTCCATTAACCAGGAATCATCGTGCAAATCGTTTAAGATTTTCCCGTCAACATTTGGACTGGGACATAAACCAATGGGGCATGGTGCTCTTTATAGACGAATGCAAAGTTATTTTTTTTAACGATGATCGGCGTATTAGCGTATGAAGAAGACGTGGCGAGAGATTTTCAGAAGCCTGCATCCATGAAGTCGATCGTTTTGGTGGTCCAAATGTAATGATTTGGGGCGGGATAAGCTTACACGGCAACTGTGCTCGCTATGTTAAATGAGGGTACTGTTACTACTCAGCGGTATATTGAGGAAGTTGTCAGACCACCTGTGATCCCATTTGCCCAGCGAGCGGGTCCTGGATTCATCTTGATGCAAGACAATGCTCGTGCACACACGGCTCAAGAGCCTCGGTTTGTACTGGAAGCGTCTCAAATTCAAGTCTTGCCGTGGCCGGCGAACAATCCCGACCTTAATCCAATAGAGCACATGTGGGATCAGTTGAAAAGAAGAGTTAGAGACGGTGATCAGGAAATCCACAACCAACAGCAACTCATCAACGCTGTAAAAAGGGCTTGGGAAGAGTTTCCAATGGAAAATGTCAGGCATTTGATTGAGAGCATGCACTCCAGGCTTCAGGAGTGCGTAGCGAAACGAGGGGGGCGTAAGATGAGCATGGAGTATTTTCTTTTTATTTATTTTATTTTTTATTATTACAGGAAAACCAGGGTTTTTAAACAGACAATATGAGATAGTATAGTTAAGGCCGTCTTATTCCGTCAAATTATCTCATAAGCCCCGCCCCCTTGTTAAAAGTGCGGGGCGCTTCCCCCACCAGCACCCCCGCACAAAACTTTTTCTGTCAACTTTGTCTTACAAATCTCGTGTATAATTAAGCCATCTTGTGTTTATTTAAGGAACAAAATTTTCTTGAATAAGATACTTCATGCGCTTTTGTAAGTAACATACCCACGCCATCTAGCAGAACCCCTAAGAACTTTTACAAAATGGTTTCTTTAGTACACCATACATGCTTTTTAGTCTAAACGTTTATCGAAAGAACAAGGAACGCAAAGAGTGGCATTTCATTCTCACACGACTGGTCAGCACTTTATGCCAGCAACCTGTAACCATTATAAAAACAAGAAAGAATATCCGATAACATTTATTATATTCTTTATTGCACTTATAAGATGTACAGAAAATAGGTACAAGAAGTCACAATGTGAACAAAGGTGGGCTTATCCCTAAAAGATACCTCTTCCAGCCAACCCATAGGTGTAGGAAATGTAATGTAATAACATTTAGGTGGTTTATATTAAGATCCTTTTTGTCGACACAGTTATAGTCTCACTACTATCTTCCATCAGTCTTCCAATTGATGATGACTGAAGACCATTACAGATATGGCACTTCAAATTTAGGGTTCCGTACAAACCAGTAGGTATATAAGTCAAAGTTCACCCATCACGAGAATTTTGTCATGGTTTTTTTTTACACACTGATATTCATAACATTTCAAATCATCATCATCATTCTCTTGCCCTGTTCCCAGTTTATCTAGGGTCTGCGCAGTATGTTTCACGCTTCCGTTTAACATTACAAATATGGAAAGCTAAATTAAAGACAAAGGTTTCTTTATCGTTTCAGTAATCCTTTAATAATATCAAAGTTTTTTATTTACTAGTCGTCTCCCGCGACGTCGCCCGAGTATATTTTGGATGTCCCGTGAAATGGTTCAAGTAAATTAATGGTTTAAAGTAATTACTATCGAGGTCACCCACACCACGCTTAAAATACTCGCTTAATATCAGCCTGAACTATAAAAATGACTTGACTATCATGTGTTAGAAAGTAAGAAAATAGTAAGGCAAAAGTAGTTAGTAGTAATCTCTCATTTAGATGCAATACTTTTTTCGGCGAAGTTCACTATCAAATATACTGAGCATTGAACTTGGCTATCATTTTTCACATTGATGTTTTTGTTGGGATATCATAACTTTTTATAGAAATATTTATTTTCTTATTCATAAATCATTAATACATATTTTGTGCAAGCTTCCATCCACTTAATTATAACAGTTTCAGACCCTACAATTAAAAAACTTTCTTTTGTTTTCAGATTTTTTCCTTCGCTTACACATTATTACCTAGCTAGATGCCATATTTCAACTGTCTAGGTTTGTTAATTAGAGCACCGCACCCACACAATTACTTTGATAAACCATATATGGTTTTGCCATGTTTGACTTTTTGTAGTCTAGCTTATAGACCTTTTTTACTATAAAACTGTAATTTGGCATGGGTTTCTTTATATCCTAATCACACCGCCTAAAATATGTATTTTAAAATATTTTTGGGACACCTCCCTACAAGGAATGAATTATGATGAGCATGAGTTCCTACACCGAAAGGGCAACACCAGGGTTTATCTCATGAATCGTGATAGTAAGACAGTTGAAATTTTCAGGAAGGATGTATTCATGTTGCCGTTGAAAAAACAAAAACTTAAAAAACAGTTTTTTTTCAGGTTGCTCTCATACAACTTATCTACTCTGATAATGATAATAATGAGGGGCTGCCCCATTATTAGGACTTCATATCTTTTGTATGGGACTCCCTGACAACAGATATGATGTTTATGCCATTTTCATAGATAATGGTACGGAACCCTTCGTGACCCCGAAGCGCCATTTGGCGCTAACTACAAGATTAATAGAATTATTATGTGTCACAAACACCAAAGTTGTTTTGGATATTCAGTAACAGCAATTTGAGGAACGGTTATAAAAATAAAATTAAGACAGTCTCCACACATTTTCGACAGAACAAAATTGAAAAAATTATTCAGATTTGACATTTCTGAATGCAAATATAATTGGATTATACTGAGTAATCTCCATGTTCGTCGCTCAAGTCCATGTCACCAAATAAGAGATAGATAGTCAATGCATTATTACTACACGATTCAGAAAATGTGTACGTACGTACGTAAATAACATGGAAACCTGAGTTCCATACACGAAGAGAGCTAGACCGACCTTAACTTAACCTCCAATGTTTGTATTTTGTCACAGGAGTCTAGATGTAAATAAATAAATAAAATTAATATAGACCTATCACCTAATAATTTTCTCCCTCCCTCAAATTCATATAATATTTTCTCGTCTCCAATATACTAGAGTCACCAGGGCACAGCTTTAGCATTTGAGATTACTGCTAAACCTACAGTTATGGTTTAGCTCTGATTTTTCCAAATAGAGAAAATGTTCAAAACTACAATAATTTGACATGAGTGTTTTATGCTTTTTGTTTATATTGTTACTATAGAAACGGATTCATCTCTACGATTGGTACAAAAATATAGTTCATTTATTCACAACAATTATATATGTCGCTACAGCCTTTCTCTTTTTATTTTGCTTAACACGTAGAGGTTGGGGGTTCCATCCTCATGGCATTGAGGAGATTTATCCGCATGGTGATGATGTTTTTGATACTAATTTTCTTTTTGAAATTTATTTTCATTGTTATGTAGTTTTTTTAATAGGATTTGCTACTTTAAAAAAAAACCTAAAAATTTAATTAGTTTTTATTTTTAATTTTTTTATTTTAAATGTTAAAATGTCCAAAAATTAAAATAAATACTTATTTCGTTTTCTAAAAAAATATTGTGACTATGTAGAAAAATATTCATGATACCCCCGATTTGAACTCGCGACCTTTGATTAGTATAAGACTGGTGCTGATCCAACTGAGCGTGACGCGGCGCGGCGAAATTAGCTATTATTAGTTCTTAGGTGTTTTACGTAATTAAGTACGCAAATAAAATTGCAAAAACTGACATAGGTCCAGCGTTCGCAGTGGCGTCAAGGGGAATGAGGAAATGGTATCTCGTGCTTGTCATTTGAATAAAAAGATAGCGCTATTTCTGCTTGCATGTATAGAACAGAGATGACACGACGATCAACTGTTGCGTCAAAGTCGTTGCGCGAATCACCATCGTCACAAGTGTGAGAATCACTAAATCAGTGTTTTATGAATGAAAATGTTAATAAAACTGGAAAAAAACGATTGAACGCCCTAAACATCTTTGGTGTCTAAAGTAATCTTAAAAAGACAATTGGAAGAATTTGCTGCTTGTAAGAAAGAATACAGACTAATGAAAAAAATGGACCTTTCTTTGCCTGAACATAACACCGATAAAAACTAAAAAAAAAACATTTGATTCATAGCTGAGATCTCACTTATGTGGTCAAAATGTATATTCTTATAATCCCCTGTTCCTCACATCTGTGTAGCTTGAGCAAATCAAGATCAAAAAAGTCGAAATAGGTCAAATAAAGTGTTTTTAGATATTTCGTTATTCTGATCTAAATAACAAACATATTGAAATCATTTTAACATGTATATGTGTAGAATGGAATTACCTACTAAAATATGTGATTTTCATAAATATAAGTCCAATAATTTGAAAACTACATAGAAAATACGAAAAAAAAGGGGCCCACTTCTGAGGCAATTATTATCGAGCAAAGTAATTACAATCGTGTTTCCAACCACAATCCAGCTTTCTAGTAATCTTCTTCTATAACATATATAGATTCGAGATTTAAATAATTAGTGTTTCCATGTTTAAACTCAATCGAAACATCGTAAAAATGGAATATCTGGGCCTTAACTCATAAACCTCTTACAGGTCCTCACATATAGAAATAGTATGAATTAACATAAACTGCCAAGCAACAAAACAACAGATTACAAAAAGAAAAAACAAATTGAAAACTATTTAAGCAACTCGCAATCACAAATCAAAAAAGAGCTCGCCCAATAACCGTCTTGTAAAAGTAATAGTAGAGTGGAACATGTCAAGATCTCCAGTTTTAAAAATTTTATTAAACTCGCTACAAGCCCGCAAAATAAAACTATTCCGCCTATAGTTAGTGCCCACAACGGGCAAATATAGCGGTGCATTGTTACGCAAAACACGCTTTTTAGGTGTGTTGAAATAAATTTTACTTAAAAGATCATGGCAATCGATCTCAGCTGTGATAATCTTCATCAGATATACAATGTCAGCGATTTCTCGCCTAGAACTTAGGGGAAGAAGATGATGTTGCCTACATAACTTTTAATAATCATCGGAACTATACTTGGTCCTCGTACGATAGCAGAGAAACTTAACAAATCTTTTCTGTATGCCCTCCAGACGTGAGACGTAAGTAAGGTATCTTGGATTCCAGATCTGCGATGCATATTCCAGGTTACTCCGGAAAAATTTACAACATAGTATTTTTATCGTTTTTATATCGTTGAAACACACCGAATTACGCATCACAAACCCGAGAGCCTTTGACGCCTTACCCACGACATGATCGATATGATTCTCAAAGAGTAGTTTAGAGTCATGAATTACTCCTAGGTCACGAACAGAGGCTTTTCTCTGAAGCTCCTGGCCCTTCATAGAGTAGGAGTAGAGCTCGGTTTTAAGTTTACGACTAAAAGTAACCACACAGCATTTTGATGGATTTAAATCTAACTTATTCAAGTCACAGTAGTCACAAAGACGAGATCAGCCTGCAGAGCAACATAATCTTCGTGGGAGCTAATCGATGAGTATATTTTCATATCGTCGGCAAAACAAAGTAGTCGAGAAGAAAGCAGACAAGAATCAATGTCATTGACAAATATTACAAATAATAAGGGACCAAGTAACGATCCCTGGGGAACACCACTGGGGATGGGAACCCAGCTGGAGATATAGTTACTAACAACTACAGCCTGAGATCGATTTGAGATATAGGACGAAAACCAACGCAACAGGTCACCTCTGATGCCAATACGTTGCAGCTTACTGAGGAGACTAAGGTCAATACGATCGAATGCCTTACTGTAATCAGTATAAACGACATCTACCTGGCTACCACTATCCAACCTTTGTTTTCAGTAACTTTACATTGTTTTTATTTTTAACCTTAAATGTGTTTTTTCTTTCAAAAGCAAATAAACTTTTAAATCATTATTATTGGAAAAAATTGATTGGTCTACACGGTAAAAACAACATTAGTTTTCGTTATGGAGACAAAAAAAAATATATTTTATTATTTTCATGGTACAGACAAAATACCTCGTGGCCCTTATTTTGTTTTGAGTAGTATATATTAAATATTATTATGGCAGTCCATTGTCATTAACTTATTATTTTTATCGGTGATAGCGAGTAAGTAAAACAATAGAATGGCCCACATCTCCTTTGTATTTAGGTTTATAGTGCCGTTCGGCAATTCCACCTTAAGATAAGCAATAAAGTTAAATAAATACGTTTTTAATTTTTCATCATGTAGGTAGTTACGGAGAATATAAAAAACCAAAAGTGTTTATTTTTGTAAAAAGCGGCAACCTTTTTTGTCCGTGGCGCCATGCTGCCATTCTCCAGATAAGTTTGTGGCACTATAGCTAAAATAGGTTTAAAAGACTGTTTGAGTTATTATGAATAAGGGGGTTAGTGTTTAGTGTCGCCTGACAAAGGGGACATCGTGCGACACGTTTAAGCAAAACACTCATATTAATGACGAGGGATGCCCTCAGACATGTCAGGCGACTTCAATCGAAATGTCGCTACATGTCGTGACGGCCGACATATGTTGCCTAGTGAATTAATCAGACATTTGGCGCCCAGTGTAGGTATCCGTGTTGATGTCTTCAGAAGTTTCGGTAAGCTATTGGTTACCAATCGATCGGTCGGTACCTCAAGCAACCCGATAGTAATTTGAGGTCGGCGTTTGACACGGCTGTAGCCAAAATTTAAGCGTCTAATTACCGGCATCCATCACAGACGTGGTACCCGAAGGTGTCGAAGAGGTATGACTGCGCGAAAGGCTTGTCGCACTGGAGGCAGTGCGGCCGCTGGGAGGGGTCGACCACGGGCGCGTCGCGCGCTGCCTTTGGCGGCGGCGGCGCCTTGGCGTCCTCCTCGATCAGGAACCCGCCGCCCGAGTCGACCACGCGCGCTCCGCCCATCGTCAATGTCTTGGGGCCCTCTGCTTCGATTCCGGACCTATATCGGAGAAAATTTTGGCTTTGGGTAAGTGATTTAACTTATTTTAACTTGTATTCCCCCTGGATTTTGTCAATGTACTTAAGTATCAGATTTCCTATATAAACTTGCATCCTCAATGAGCTGATTTAAGTTTGCTCCCTCCCCTCGCATGCAGCCTGATGTTTTAAAGTGTAAAGCCTTCCCCGATGAATAAGCTATCCAACACAAAAATATTTTTCATCTCTTCTGTTCGGAAAATAGAAGTTTCCTGTGTAGATAGTAGGGTGGAAAATAGCTTTTCCATCCCTAGGGTGGAAAGTAATTTAGTTTTAATT
Source organism: Pyrausta aurata (assembly GCA_963584085.1). Taxonomy (NCBI): domain Eukaryota; kingdom Metazoa; phylum Arthropoda; class Insecta; order Lepidoptera; family Crambidae; genus Pyrausta; species Pyrausta aurata. Next base: position 40,891 of record OY757252.1, read on the forward strand.
GGCATGGCATAAAGTCAAGGCTTGTGTCAAAGATAATTGAGATACATCAAGTATGATGTGACTCAATTATCTAATAATAATAATTATTATTATTTATTAATAATAATGATGATTTTTACTTTTATCTTCTAATATAGCAGCACCTCCTTCTTTAAATTTAATAGGTGAAATTAGATTAATTAATAGATTATAAAGATGATCTTTATTTTCAATATTTATGTTAATATTAATTTCTTTTTTTAGAGCAATAATAAACACTTTTGCTTAGAATATTGAAAAACATATGTATTTGTTTGTTGTTATAAAAAATATACAATTGGTCTAATTTAAACAAATCAACAATTATAATATTTGGCTGTCCGCCATAATATCAAGATGACACTTTTTTTATTCAACATAGTCAGCATTTTTTTGGGCTCTCTGACAACTTTTTTAATTTTGTCAATTACTATCTGTGGAAAAAATCGATCGATATACTTTACAAAGATTTTAATTATTTGATATCGTCTGCTTTTCTGTACTCTGTTTTCATGTATTCGAGCTGTTATTACTCTTTATAATCATGCTAGATGTTTTTAGTACTGTAAATGAACTGTCATTTTGTGCAAAACCTTGAGTTTTCCTTTCTCGCTGAACTACATAATAACTCACCATGACTTCTACAGCCACTTTTGTAAATTAAAATGTTTTTCCTCACAGTCGAAATGAAAAATAGTTCTTATGTATAACTCGGGTAAAAGCACCCCTTTAACCCTCGAACTATTAGCGCATAGGTCGCTTTCTCCCCTTGTATAACAATCTACTATTATTAAATCGGTTCAGTAGTTCCTGTGATTAGCGCGTTCAAACAAACAAACAAACTATTCAGCTTTAATAACTATTATTTAAGATAAAAACGTTTCAAATAAAGATTACTAGAAAGGAATAACCGTCAATTAAAAACGGCCAGTGCTCCTTAGCACTTGTAGAAATCAAATATCTTAACAATTAACTTTTGAGTCATTATTTATTTTATAAGTCACTGAGTGTATTTAAGTAACATTCTTAATAGTCGTTATTGTTATTTTTCAAATTAATTCATGTTTTACGGTTCAGACGATAACGAAGTGAGGGCCCATAAATCTGTAATGTCATTTTCTACAAATTTGCTCATTTATAGTATAGGATTAAATGTTGTTATATTAATTGAAATAAGCTTAATCGTTTGTTATGTTTCAAAATTATAAAATTAAAATTTATATCACACCATCATTTTATAAAAAAAACATTTGATTGTATGTTTGAACTCTAATGATTGTTGTCTAATTCAAATTATTAATATAATTACATTAATGATGTTTTAAAGTAATAGATACGCTATACGCTCACAAAACAAACGGCAAATCTGTGCTGGTCGCGAGCGACTGCACACATGCGCAATTCTTATTAACCACATTCCTAGACTGAGGTGAAACAGATAGCATAATTCAAACAGTAAGAACGAAAGAGATAGTGTCAGCCAAATGTCACTATTGACCAATCACGGCACTGCACTGCCCACTTCAATAATCGAGGCACCAAGGACCGAGGTAGGACATTGCGTCCTTTTCACACTTGTAGAAGAACTATTCACTGTCTCTTTCGCCTTTGTAATCGTATTGTGAAATGGATTTTAAGTGAAAAATAATAAAATGTAATGATTTATGCATTATTCTTGTTTAATTACTTGTGATACGAGATGCCCTGAGCTTTTTTTACTTTTTTCTCATAGTTCGTACACCTTCGAAACACACATGATGGCATTTTGATGGATTTAAACCAATTCACAATCACGAACCGATACGTTACACTCGTATCGCTCTTTGCCGTCTGGGGGTAAGAGATCCTAATTAGGATCTTTTCGCGTCTTCACATAGCGCGCCCAGGTAACGTATCTATTACTTTTAAAACATCATTGCATATTTATTACACACCCAGTTGAAATGGGGCCTTACTTGGGTGGGCGTCGTACAAGGCGGGCATCCTGCAGCGCGCGCGCGCGCAGGCGGTTGCGCTCGATGCGCGCGCGTTGCGCCGCTGTCAGACGAGCAGGCGCATGCTCTCCTCTCTCCTCCGCCTCTGCCTCCTCGCCGCCAGCCTCACATTTATAGAATGCTTGCTCAAGTGCAGCCTCATCAAAATTATCCATTTTGAACTTAGCTATACAAAAAAACATGGTTAAAGAAAAGCGGAAATTAATAGACACAATTGTTGAAACTAGAAGAGGGTGAATGCTGGGACACCTCATTGAACACGATAACTTCATCAAAACTATACGAGAAGATAAAGGTAGTGAGAAAGACCAAGAATAAGCTACCTATATGCAGCAAATTAGAAAAAAGTTAGATGTCAGATTGTATCATTCATTAGGTCAGGCAGGAGAGCCGTAATTTTTGAATCATCTCTCAAAACGCCTTTACGAATAGTAATAAGATCAGTTTTTTCAATGAAATATTGTAGTGTCGATTTTACTTATCTTTAATTACTTATAAGTAAATGAAAATGACCAGACTTGGCCCAAGCCACGGACAGCTAGGGTTCCCAACTTTTATGTTCAAGAAAAAAGATTTTCAGTGTTGGATAAGATAAGATAATTATTTATTGTCTCAAAACTGTATACAATAGTTGTTATAAAATAAAATAATATTTCAACAGTTTACCCATTTCGGGCATACAATAATTATAAAGATGCAGCCTAAATTGATAATAACATTATTTTAGTCAAGAAGCATAAATTGTATTGAATTGTCAATTTATGTATTGATTACTAGCTTTTGCCTGCGACTTCGTCCGCGTGGAATAGTGACTTCTTTCTCCCGTTTTTTACACATTTATCACTATATATTTGCTCCTATTGGTCGTAGCGTGATGTTATATAGCCTATAGCCTTCCTCGATAACTGGACTATCCAACACAAAAAGAATTATTCAATTCGAACCAGTAGTTTCGGAGATTAGCGCGTTCAAACAAACAAACAAACAAACAAACTCTTCAGCTTTATAATATTAAGTATAGATTAAAAAAACCAGCGTATAAAAATGTTTTAGAAGTAACCATTCTGTGTTGGAGAAGAAAAAAAAGCAGTATTATACAAAAGGAAACAGTATTTATGTTTTTAAACTTTTAGAAACATAGGTATTTTTTGAGAACACCTTGCACAAGTTACCAAATTGGTATTACTTTTGAAATATTTATAAGCCTCTCCACAGTTTAGTAATTAATTATTAACAAATTAAAGTAAATGGAGCTCATTTTTTACAACTACATTTGATTAAAAAAGAGCTCTTCATTCATTCATCTCAAAAATGTTTTCAAGCAATTCAAGAACAATATATTTTAGGCCCCTACATTGCCTTGCCGAGGTGGACAATCCCATACAAAATAAAGAAAATTTCTTGGATTTTTTTTGGATTCGATCTAGATCTGAACAATGTTATTTTGTATTTATGCTTTTATGATTGATATCTGTTTTGTGTGTTATGATTAATAAAATAAAAATAAAAGAAAATATATATCTAATGTGAGTAAACAGGGGAAAAGATATATCTTGAGATATACAATATATCTTAAATATTATATCCCACAATCAAAAGGCACCTTGAGTGTCAAAAACATTCTTAATCATACTGAAGGCTGTTTCACACAATTTATATGAAACTAAATATTTAACCAGATGTATCGATTATAGTGTATTGACCATAATACACCTAGGTAGGTAATAGTTACCTACTCACTTAAAAAACTTTAAAAAATATGATACTGACTGTAGTGTAGGTGTATGTACTACTTACCTACCGCCATAAAATCTGATAAGTTTGGAATCTCATCGCCAAATCATTTTGTCTTTAAGGCAGCCAGTACAGATTGTTGTGGTGGTACTTGGTTTAGTAGTTAGATTATTATAATAATAGACCCTAAGTTTATATATTTGAAAGCCAATCCGCTGCAACGACTACCTACTTAGAAGTATTGTTAGTTTAATTATAGTAAATATTTCTATTTACGTACATATTTCTAAATGCACAAAAACCACTATTTACTAGTAAACTAAAGAAATAAACTGAAATAAACAAATTCGTACGCGGTCGCGCGGTCTTCTTTCTTCTTCTTCTTTGTTGTCACAGATTAGCACAGATTAGTAAGAGTGTCAAGCACAGATTAGTAAGTGTCAAGCTTCGTCAAGTCGGTAAGTTCTGCCTGCGACACAGATTAGTAAGAGTATGGCCTGCGATATCAATTATCAGTTTAAAACATGTTGATTTGGATTGGATCTAGCGTTTATTACTTATCTATGTACTTGTGATAGTGATATTGCACAAACAAACACCAAGAAGTGGTACGATTTCACTATCAATTTACAATCCTTAGTGGTTTTTAAGGAAATTATTTATTTATTCATTAATTTAAGAACCTTATTGCACAAGTAACAGTGTACAAAAGGCGGACTTAATGCTAAAAGCATTCTCTCCCAGTCATACCTTTAGGTCATGCAGAAAGATTGATGTGAAAATGATTAATGTGGAAGTGGTTGCTCAGCAGCTGTAACCATGGGAGAGTTGGTGAACGGCGTGCGCGTGGTGGCGCAGCGTGACATCAACAGCGCGGAGCACGATGCCCTGGTGCTAGTCACATCCCCTGGGGCCCCGCTGCCTCAGGCACTAGAGGATTTTATCCATGCTGCTCTGGAATTCGATGCTGAGCTTGAGAAGGTAATTTGTGTCATTTTTTGGCTTACATTTACATTGTGTGTCCACGAATTAAGGAGGTAAGGGTGAGGGAAGACCTACCTCCCTGCACCACTCCCCCTCCCTTGGTTATGCCTAGTTTCGGAGATGTTTGCGCAAACACAGGTGTACTCTCCATTCCTTTCACTCTTATAGCCTGATGGGACAGCAAGCAATCTGACATGACCAGAGAGAGATCAGGCACAGGACCAACGGCTTTACATGCTTTCCGAGGCACGGGGGTGAAACATTGCCAACTTCCAAACTCGGGGCTACCCTGAGAATATCTGAACAGAAAAAATCCAGGTATACAGTGGTGGTCAGCTAATTAAAGGCACTGAAAATTGTATGTTCATCAAGTTTTGTGTTCCAATAATTTTGTGTTATGAATACATAGAAACCAGTTACTGTTGTAAAATAATAGTATGGGTTTTACGTATAATTTGAAGTTATTTATCTATTCAGTGCGTAAAACCCATACAATTATTTTACAACAGTTTCTAAGTATTCATAATACAAAATTATTGGAACCCAAAACTTGATGAACATACAATTTTCAAAGTGTCTTTAATTAGCTGACCACCATGGTATATTTCCCAGGAATCGAACCCGGGACCTCTGAAAAAATGTTCCTTCAGAAGACTATATTCGAATTGAAGATGGACTGGTAATACATGGCAGTGTTTAAAAATATCAATTAGTTTATCACGAAACTGTTCCTTAACCTCTTTTGATACAATTATTTTAAGTTTTCTAATTTGGAGCTTTCGAATTCAATATACATATTCATTGAAAGTGACAAATCACTGATAATGATGTGCCTGAAAAATTACTGCCCACATAAATGAATATAGTATATCCTCCTCATGACTATAATAGATATAGAAGTGCGGTTTTCTTTACCAAATACTGTATTTACTAGACTATAACACAAACCAATAAAATACATACCCACCCAGCTATATATTTGATTGATAAAATGAAATAAAAATTGACTTAACTATTTTTGTTGTCTGTTTGGATGGTACTATCTTGTCAATGTTTTTTCTAGAATAGATAATGTAATTATCTTTCACCAGCGACCCGCCCCAGCGCTTCGCACGGGTGCAATGCTGATACTAATACATATAAAACCTTCCT
>OY757252.1:46972-86261 GCA_963584085.1 Pyrausta aurata
ATGACAAAAAGAGATTTTAGTAAGTTGCATTAGTAACTGAAAATGAGATAACTTTTCGTCCAGGTGATTTATACCTATCTTCCTAGGTTATATATATTAGTTTACCGCATGATAAACAGTCAACACAAAATATCGAACATGCAGCCTTAGTGTAAAACGAAAAATTATTTATTTGCACGAAATATTCGATAACATGCATTAAATGTTATTTTGTCTTTACTTTTTACATACGTTAAAGTTTATAGAAAAGAATAAGCAAACTTCGTACTGTAAATTTAAACCGGATTGGCAAATATTAATCGTAAATAGAGAGGCTTCGATTTGGACTAATTTACCTCTTAAATGAGAAGTTGTAAGGGTTATTTTGCTGTAATGAACAATAATCAATCACCGATAAAGTCCCCATGTTTCAGAAGCACAATTTCTCTTAAATATACACAATTTCATTTGAAATTATAAAAAAATCACATGAAAGACATTTTCAGCGAGGCTCTTTGGGGCTCCTAACTGTTCGACAGCCGTCAAAAATGGTTCTGCTGCATCATATCTCGCATCTCTTTTTATCGCACAGCTTTATCCTACTGACATCTCGCTTTAAAAGAAAATTTAAAATTCAAAATCTTTATTTCAATAATTTAGGTCATGAAATGACACTTATGAACGTCAAAATATACAGTGAAAAAAATAAAAATAAATGTGCCCTGAAAGGGCCGAAACATGTCTCCTTATCTTTTGGGCCCTACCAGCGCTTCGAGACAGAACACAGACAATTAGGCAAGTGCTGAGAAGAAACGCCGGAACAAACTCAGTCACCACTAGCTGCCGTAAAATCAAAATCATCAAAGGTAAGTACATCAGTCGGTGCAGGCTGGACGGACCACACATTCGTGTCGTTTAGATAGTCTTGAACCTTATAATAGCCTTATTCGACAAGATTTTGTGGTATATTATTAAAGAATTTTATACAATTTCCCATAAACGAATTACTAGTTTTAACTAATCTGAAGTTAGGGACGACAAGCCTGTGTTTATTTCTTGTGTTATATGGGTGAATGTCGCTTTTCTTCATGAAATTATCTAAATTTTTACGGACGTACATTATATTATTATCAAAAATGTATTGAGAAGCCACAGTTAGTATGTTGATTTTCTTAAAGACCTCTCTCAGGGAGTCACGAGGACTAAGTTTATAAATAGCACGAATGGCTCTTTTCTGCAAAATAAATATGGTTTCAATGTCTGTAGCAGAACCCCACAAGAGAAGACCGTAAGACATAATACTGTGGAAGTAACTAAAATATACAAGCCTCGCCGTTTCAACATCAGTCAGATACCTAATTTTTCTAACTGCAAAGGCAGCTGAGCTTAGCCTTCCAGTTAGGGCTTCAATATGAGGTCCCCACTGTAATTTTGAGTCAAGTGTAATGCCCAAAAATACAGTGGAGTCCATTAAGACTAGATTATTACCATTTAGTACAATATTTGGTGTAAGTTGCTTTACATTAGGCAAAGTGAATTTAATACATTTAGTTTTACTAGCATTCAGTAACAAGTTATTGGTGGTGAACCAATTCAATACTTTGGAGAGAGTATTGTTTACTTCGTCAAAATTTTCTTCATGTCTTTTCATTTTAAAAATCAAAGAAGTATCATCAGCAAACAAAACTATCTCACAAAGATTTGTGGAATGTAATGGTAGGTCGTTTACATATATTAGGAAGAGTAAGGGCCCCAATATTGAGCCCTGGGGCACCCCACCGGAAGAGTAGCTACCATTTATGTTAACTGATTGTAACTGATGTCTACCTGATAGGTATGAACTTAACTTTCCGAGACACAACGAGTGTTCCAACTTAACGAGCTGTGTTTGATGGTCTACACAATCAAACGCCTTTGATAAATCACAGAATACACCTACAGCATCATGTTTGTCTTCAAAAGCATCAAGAATGTGTCTGATGAGTGCTACCCCAGCATCAGTTGTATTTCTACCTTTAGAGAACCCAAACTGTTTTTCGTGCAGTAAATTATTAAGTTTAAAATGGGAAAGTAATTGATTAAAAATTAGTTTTTCAAAAATTTTACTTATTGTGGATAATATTGAAATTGGCCTAAAATTGCTGGGGTCACTTTTGTCTCCTGATTTAAATAAAGGTACAACCTTACTATGTTTCAATAAATTTGGAAACTGATTTTGATCAATACATTCATTAAAGATATATAATAAGTAAGGAGCTATTAGAGGTACGAGTATAATGGGTTTTATTGTGTCTATTGATATACCCGATTTATACTCTGTTTTCTTTTGTTTTAGTTCTTTGAATGTTTTTATGATGTCTAAAGGACCAATATGTCTGAATTTTAAAAAAAATTAAAAGAGGATTCGCTCTTTTGTCGTTCTATTCCGAAAGGGATAATAATTCTATGAATGTAAGACCTAATAAAAGCTCATCATTAATCAAATGGACTATAGCTTAAAATAATTTCTAAGTTAGTGTTATATTGATAAAAAAACAAACATAGAATTTTGTATGAGTTGTTTTTTTTAATTTTGGGGTAAAATTTTCAATGGTAGGCCACCCCGACCCAAAACAGTTTGTTTATATTGCTGTCACTGTCTAATCTACGTCCCGGTATAGCGTTCTGACTTGTGTAAGTGAGACAGATAAAATTTAACGTTCAAATGTCTAGCGGTTTCAAAGCTACGTCGTCACCGTTGAACTATCAAGCAAGTGGCAAAGAATATATATACTAACGTAAAAAGAAGCGACACTGACACTTGTGTGCAGTAAACTAACTCGCGGCTATGTGTGCGTGTCGCGGGGGCGAGCGCGGGTCGCGCGAGGTGGGGAACGCATGCCACGGTATGCGAGAGTCGAAGGGTCACACCGCCGATTGCCGCCGAGCCGTCGTCTCTGCTCGAAGCAATTTACGAAGTTCGCCCGCGCCGCATCGCGTCGTATGCGATTATTATGATACGATGTGTCCCAAACAATGGGAAACAGTTTGTTGGCTAAGATGCAGCATATAACTTTTGATTTGTCTTGTAAATGCTGCCCATTAGATTTTTTTTAAAACCGTTCGTACGATTTCGAATCTTCGCTATAATTAAAGAAAATATATTAAAGTAAGTAATTTATAACATATGTGAACACTATACCAAATATATTTTGAACCTGAAATACATAAACATCTTTCATTAAGTAATTATTATTTCCTTGTGCCGCGGTAGCTAAACCGCCAACCCTACGCGTAGACGCAGCATTTCAAGGTCACCGACGCCCGAGTTACACCGATAGATCAGTGTCGCGCCTGTGCAAGTGGTCATGCTTGTTGTCAGGCACGTTTTTGAAGTTTGCTTCTCTATATATTTATCTCAATGTATAGGTAAACCGCTTCATTGAGACTACGCCTGCGGTGTACAGGGGTGCGGGGGGAAAGACGAGAGCGGGGACTGTAAGGGGCGCGGGCGGCGGGGATAAACAAGAGACAAAATTTGCCGCGACAGTTCTCAAGGTATGTGACGTCAGTTGTTACAATGGTGGTCGTCAGTGTTAAAATGTTACACAACATTTTGGAAAAAATAATATTCGATTCGGTACAATTACACTACTGAGAGTAAATCAAGTGTAAATATTACAATCCAGAGCCGTGGTTTTTGTTATTTTTTTTTAATAAAATGAAATATTTTGATTAAATATTATATTATATATTTTGTTTCAATAAAATGTTATAATTAGATTTAGTTTTTGGCAAAATTAAAATCTTCAAATTACATTCCCTGGTAACTTTTGCGACTGTTTTGTTTAAGTGTCTAGTTCATATTCCACTGAATTTGGATCGATATTTTTTTCTAAAATATTCGTATATATTTAGAGCCTTTATTAAAACACTGTAATTTTGTGCAATAAAACTTTATTGCACAAAAGAACAGTGTTCAAACGGTAGAATTAATGCTAAGAGCATTATCTTCCCAAGTTATACTTTAGCATAGAATATTATAAAAGTACTACAACTTTACGTAATATACAAAGACTAGCGGCCCGCCAGCGACTTCGTACGCGCGTTTTAGTTTTACTCCGTTCCCATAGATCGTAGCAAAAATATTTTTAAGCCTCTAACTAAGCATTAAACTACTTAAATAACCTTCCCCGATAAATTCACTATTTAACAATATATCTAACATATTTTATAACCGGACTAATAGTTCCTGTGATTAGCGCCTTCAACCAAACAAACAATAACATCATTTTTTAAATATTTAAAGACGAATGTTATATTTTGTGTAGACTTAACACGTAGCCCGGTCTTTAATCTGGTCAAACTTACACGGGGATATTATCTTTTTATTTTACAACGTAATGGAAATACTTTACGCCTTTCGTCAATCATATATTACTTTCGGGTGCTAAAAAGACCAGGCTACTCTGTGCGCTTACACAGCATCATGCCACATAACTGTAGGTATAGGCTGTGGGAGAAGCAAATTCCCTCAAGTCTTCTCCAGCTACCATAAGAGTTTGAACTTGAGCTTTGTTTGAATTCAAAGGGAAAATTATATGTAGGGATCTACCCCATCATCATCATCAACACCCAAGGCCGTCAACTGCTTAACATAGGCCCCCACGAAAAATTTGCAGAAAAATTCCAGATTGGACACCCATCGACCGCAGGAACAGCGTAGAATATCCACCAACAATATGAACAAACGATCTGCATACTACACTGGACACAGACCGCTTGATACCTACCCTGTTTCAACACAAATAATATTCTTTACTATTTTAAGGAATAAAATCTCTTCTCGAGAGCAAAATTAATAACAAACATGGTGTCAAAACATTGTGTCTCAGATATGTCAAATGATTGTCAAAAATTAAATAAAAGTTATTTTAAGCATAAGGACTAAAGAGTATTTATATTAACTTCATAGCAAATCATCCCCAAAATAACTTTCTACACCTTTTTAACCCTGTTACAAGATAAATTTCAATAAAGTTTGATACACATTTTTCGTTAATATTTTTAAAGAATGTTTATGCAAAATTTGAAGTAGATTGGACCAAGGGATCACGTTGTCCCATACAAACTTTGCACCCCTTTTTGACCCCCTTAGGGGTAGAATTTCGGAAAATCCTTTCTTATCGGATCCCTTCGTCATACAAAGAACACACCCTCCCAGTTTCAGGTCTCTACGATCAGCGGTTTAGGCTGTGCGTTGATCCGTCAGTCATTCAGGACAAAGCCTTTTATATGTATAGATTATAACAGGTGCAGGAGAATGATGTAAAATAGAAAATTAGAAACCGGTTAAGTGCGTGTCGGACCCGCGCACTAAGGGTTCCGTGCCACCCTTAACTGAATTCAGGGTGCACTTACTTTCACTTAACGAAAACATCACAATATATTGTGACAGCAAAAATAACTTTGTTTTTCATAGTGTTTGTATGAAAGACAAAGTTATATTTGCGGTTGATAAAAATGTGCAATATCTCAAAAACTACTGGTTCGATCTCCTTCAAACCAATTTTCGTTGCAAGTTTTTGTTGAGATCTACATCATATATTTTTTTCAAAATTTTCACTTTCTTAGTTCAAAAGTTAGATGGGGGGGGACGCCCATTTTACCACTTTGGAAGCGTCTATATCTCAAACCTTACACTTTTAGAAAAAATGGTTTTAGAAACCTCAACATCATTTTCAAAGACCTATCCATAGACACCCCACACGCATAGGTTTGAGTAAAAAAAATATTTTTGGTTTTAGTTACATGTATGGGAGCCCCCCCTTAAATATTATTTTTTCTTACTTTTTGTATCTGAATCGGAAAGCGGTGAACAAGATACACCGACCTACCAAGTTTCAGCTATGTGATGCTTATAGTTTCAGAATAAAGTGGCTGTGACATACGGACGGACAGACAGACAGACAGACAGACAGACTTGACGAAACTATAAGGGTTCCGTTTTTTGCCATTCGGCTACGGAACCCTAAAAATACGAAAAAAAAATAGATTTTGTGTCCGAATATACTGCGTCTCATCTTCAGACTTCAGTCAGACAGTATTCTCTTGTGTAATTCTGTCAAAGCGTCCGCAACTGTCAACAGATGCTATCGCCACCTGTGTAGCGAACGTACTGAATTTTGACAAAAATGTGCCTGCCGCCCGCACCTCTCACAAACTCCGCTCTCGCCTCCCCCCCCGCCCCCTGTGCGACGCAGGCGACGTCTCAGTTTCGTGGTTTACCTATAGAAACCACAGTGTCATTTTAAATGACAATTCCCATGTTGGCGGAAGTGAAACTTTGTCATATTTTCTTTTCTGGTAGTTTTATTGCATAATTGTTTTAATTTTCCCATTTTAAAATTATTTTTAACTGTGGAAAATATTTCTTTCAAGTTTATAATTGTCTCCGTCTTGTTTTTTTTTATTTTAAAATATAAAAAAATGTTGCAAATGCATATTAAATGCTTATAATATTTCAAAAATAATAAAATTATCAACGGAAAAATATTTATGGATCCGGATTTGAACTCGCACCCTATGATTTAAGTTTGTTGTTGAGCCAACTGAGAGCGGTGCGCCGCGACGAAAGGACACGGTCGACCCGCCATACATTGCTTGCCCCAAAAGTAAAAATCCATGCGTCACGACCAAAACTAATTTTATGGGTTCGTTTCTTCGCCTTTTATAATAATATAAAGTAATATAAGCCGTAAATAGCGGGGTTTTCACATAAAACGAAATAAAATGTGTGGGGTCAATCTCTTGCACAGGTCTTTCTAGATCATAGCGCCATCTGTGTCGAAAACCCGCAATCTAGGCCACCAAAACTAAAACATAGAAAACTGCCCCGCTAGGGTGCGTAACGCGTGAAAATTACGATGACGCAAACAATAGCCAACGAAAAGAAGTTCCTTGTCACAGTTTTTTTTCAAGTTTTAGGAAGAGGTTGGTAGGTTTAAAGGTTAGTACCTATGGGAGGCAAACGTCATTTTCCTTCTTAAAATAGCGATTGCGAGCGCTTACTTATTTAACTAACTGCCATTTCTATGACACAGTATGACACAATATGCCATTTCGTTAAGCGGTCGTCAGTTTGCTTATAGTGCTCGGAACCGCTATCCTATTTTTTTTGTAGATTTATATGCCGCTAGATAAAAGCAAAGTAAATTAACAATATTGTATTAAAAATTCAATATATTTTTCGCAAAATGATATAGTCAAGTCTCTTAATGCTTTTCTTTAATCAAACATAAAACGACTCTGGGGCAATTTACGACCGTGTCCTTTGCCTATATTAGTACCTAGGTGGTTTACGTAATTTAGTACGCGTATAAATTTACAAAAATTGACATAGATCCGGCGTTCGCAGTGGCAACACGACGGGTATGAAAAATTGGCATTTTCTCCCTGTCATTAGCGCAAACGGAATAGGACGATTGCTACTTTCACGGGAAAAACAGAGATGGGTATAATGTCCGGCATAGGATTACGTCATAGGTCTACTTATAAAAGTCGTGCAATATATAAAATCACTAAATAAGTATTTTATGAATGAAAATATGAAATTAAAGAAAAATGCTTCTACAATTATTTAGACTCCAAACGTAGTTATCTACATAAAAAGCTGAAGGTCTAAATTAAGTCTAGTTTGTCAGTAATTTGAAAATTTCTATTTTAAAAGGGATATTTTCGACATGATTTTCTCTGTTACAAAAGTCAATCAATCGTGTTTCGGCAACTCTACAAATGAAGCAAATGTCCTCAAGAATCGGTTCATTAAATATTACTTTCGTGTGTGGTTTAAGTCCGACACAACATAATGTACACCCGATAATCATAAAGCATCAATGCGTCATCTTAAGTAGAATACTTTCATTTCGCTCGAGATTCAAGATGGTGCCCGGGCCGTAAGACACTACTTTATCCCCATGTTGATTAATCTACTATTAGGGTTTCATTCTAGTTAGATTAGTTACTCGCTTTTTTTGTTTGTTATTGTTTTAAATGGCACCTGTATTGTTTTCCTAATAAAATAAAAATAAAATTATTTCTTGAATTTCTGGGATAGATATTTCACGCCTGTGAAAACAAGCCATTATTTTTCCTTACAAATACGCATCTTCAATCTTCAAGGTTTTGGGCAGCTGTTCTCCAGTCTATGTTAAAAGAGTCTAGCTCGTCACGCCACCGCCTTCTAGGAAAAGGGTAGGGAGGCCTTTGTCCTGCAGTGGGACACCACACAGGCTCTTAAGAGCAGGTGTAAAGGCAAGAAAAATATCAAAGGAGACATTTTTTTTTGGGCCCAGTAGCAAGTTGTAGCGTCTAATAATGACATTGCACCCTAAATTAATAACTTTTTTTTAGACAATTAGACGAAAGATAAACCGGAATAATAAAATCGAACTTAAAGATGCGTTGTGTTGACTACTTTTCATCACGCCATTCCTCCTTTACAAATACGTGTAAAGTAACGACGGGCTGGTCAATATAAAAACAATATCAATTATTTCAAGTACGTGATTTTGTTTAGATCACTTTTTTTCTACTTTTATTTATTTTAAACAATTGGAATCTCCGAATAAAATATTTTAATTGCTTTTTTAAGATTTTTGCATAAAATGATTATCTAGTAAAGCCGTGGAACGGATAGCAACTCTGACATTTATCACTGACATTGACAGGAATGGCTGGAGTGTCATTAGTCACACTTTCCGTTTGACGTTTGGCTTTACGTCACCTTCTGTTTGTTTTGAATTGAGTGTTTGTTTTCTCCGGATTTTTAACGAAAAATAGAAGCAAAAAGCATCAAGTACGGCCCCCATTCCACTAAACCGTTGTTTTGTAACTGTGCAGTGAGATTTCAACGACTGTGATTTTCAGAAACGACTGAAAATGTGCGTTAACTGGTACGTGTGTGGATTTAAGTTTTGATAAATCTTCAAATATTCCCGTTAGATAACGAAAAACTAATATTGTTAATGTTTTTAAGACATTATTACGAACAATTTAATATATGTTTCATTACTAGACGCCACAATTGATGGGTGGGCCCATCCTCCATACAAGAAAAAAATGTCTCCTTTCACCCGCGCTGCTCACGAACCCTTGTCCATTGATACGGCCCGCGGCCGCACCGTGGCGCTGTCCACTGACATTGCAACTGGTATTATCATTGACCGGAGAAATATTTTCTATCTTTTGTACATTTTCAAAAGATCAAATTATATTTTTAAAGATGGAGTTATCAAATTTGTCGCTCTAGTCAGTAAATAGTTGGCACAGAAAGTAAAGGAGGCGAAGTAAATACCGATAGCCAAATCCAGTGGTCACTGGATCAAATCTCAATGGGAAGATTTTTTATATTGGATTTTAAAATCATATTTTTTTAAAGTTTTGTTTATAATATTGATGTGATATTGTGTTTTTGCATTAATGTTTTTGAACAGGAATGGTATTTTACATACTGTTTTATTTCATTCACAATCATTAGGCCCGACTGTAAGCAAAACAACGCGTATCCACTGTAGTCAACGGATATTTTTCGTCGAACGATTATCGACTCTAGCTGTCCCATCATAATATTTGTCACTATGAGCTGTCACGGGCGTGAACTTAAGGTTGCCAACGACGGTGGTTTGCTGTTACGGAGTCTATGTCATCAGTCATCACGACCTTATTTCAGCCGGGATGATGGATATAAGTTATCAGCATTATGGAATCCAGTGATTAATAAGTATAAACCGCGTGTAATGCCGTCAAAACCAAACCGCGATACCGTGAGTGTTGTTTGGCTGTGAGGTGCTGTACTGTCTACTAATATGGGAATTTCGTAATATGCTGAGTATCTGTGATTTCTCTTTCGGGTCATTCGTGGCTTATATTTTAGTCCAACCAGTACAAAACGCGTCCCGTTTGTGGGCATTATACGGCCTCTTAATATATATTTTTTTAACCGGGTATGTTGCGTCGGTTGCAAGAGGGTAGTTTAATAAAAGAACGGCTGAACTGATTTGGCTGAAAATTGATGATTGATTGATATGATACTTTTTATCAGTACTTCTTACTCGAGAACGGGTGGACCGATTTTCGTGATTTTTATTTAGTTTTACTTGCCTTTGCCCGGGATAGGATAAAAACCATAAAACGGGGACGAAACGAGAGGGGGCCGGGCGAGACAAAGTTCGCTAGTAAATAAATAAAATAAAGCTAACCCGTGAGCGCGACGAAGAGGCGCAGGATGTCGTTGGTGCCCTCGAAGATGCGGAAGATGCGCAGGTCGCGCAGCACGCGCTCCAGCCCCGTCGCCTTCATGTAGCCCATGCCGCCCAGCACCTGGATCGCCTCGTCCACCACCGCCCACGCAGAGTCCGACGCGAACACCTGAATTGAATCAAACGATCTTTTAATTTTACAGACTTAATATAAAGAGGTTCAATTCAATTTGACCTGTATGTATGTGATATTCTTTGATGAAAGATACCAACTAGATCTCAGGTGAAACTCTAAAAAATGGCCGAGCAAATAACGCCTCACTTCAAAGTGGGGTCTTATATTTGAGTTAGTCTGTTTTTGACGGCGTCAGCGTTCATACGTGTTACAACACTTACAACCCCTCAATAAGCATTAAAAAACTGCAAAAATAACAATCAAATTAGAAATGTTTCTGTTGGAATAAATTGTTTTCGGTAAAAAAATGCTATTTTATAATCCCAATTATTATTCATCAAAGTATTTTCAATAAAATAACCGAGTTTAGTTTTGTAGCCAAGCCACTGCCACAACATGGCAACAATTTAAACATGGCCAAAAAATCTGACATTCCAAAAACAAAAAAATATAGTCTGATGTGCTGGCGACTGTACCTACGGCAAGTAAACGACTGCTTGCTTACTGTTTCTCGACAAATACATTAATTGTTGCCGGATAATACAAAACAACGTTAAAATCATAATATATATAAACTCTACGATATACTCTATGATAAACTCAGTTAATACAAGATGATTCAAAACAACGAGTAAAGAATTAAGAGACCTACTCAGAATCAGTAACTGAACATCTTTCTCGTAGGAACATAGGTCGAATAACGCCAAAAAATATTTGACTTCCCATACTAAATCAGTCATGTGACCCGTCTGATTTCTATGGAGAGTCAATTAATTTTCGGCATATTTCGACCCATGTTTCTAGGAGAAAGTTGTTCAGTTACTGATTCTGAGTAACTAACTTCATTCTTTACTCGTTGTTTTGAAACACCTTGTAGAAACTGCTAACGTCGTAGGTAGATTAAAGACATTCGTCACAAACCTGATTAGTTTATTAATGTTATTTGTGTAACTATTTTTTGTTTGATAAATTAATAATTTCCAGGTGTAACTTGTAATAAGAGCAAAGGTTAAAAATATAGACCAGTACCCAGTCATCAATTCTAAACGGTTTTAATTTATTATAATAAAAAAAAGAAGATATTTATTTTCTAACAAAATGTGTTCAGTCATAGAATTTAACATTGTCATCTACTTCCATGTTCTTTTCAGTCTTTTTCATTTAACTTTAAAAATAAAGCGCAAGAAAATATGTAAATAAATATATTTAACTTTTTAGAATCGCTAAGTCTCGAAATGGTTTTCGATCATACCATTTAAATAATTCTTATAGAATTCACACGTCTTTCTGCATGACCTATAGGTTTGACTGGCAGAGAATGCTTTTAGCATTAACCTAGAGGTTAAGTCCACCTTTGTACACTAAAGGACATCATTCATTTTGGACCAAAAATCAAAAGTGCCGGCCAGTGAAAATAAATGATAGATTATTATAGATCACGCTATGGGGATCATTTTTTGTTATGACGACAACTCTCTACAATTAGCGGCCACCTATTTTTTTTAGGTTTGAATGTTTTATTTACATTGATCCTAAGAACGAAAGTGGCGGCCAAAAGAAACAAATAATATATTACTATAGATAACATCCAGATAATCATTTTTTACTTCGACAACAATATGATACGAAAAGCGGCCAAGCAGTTACTTAAGTTTGAAGATTTCGTAAAAAAATTAAAGTGGTGGCCAATCGAAAAAAATACTCGGTTAGTAAAGGTCCTACTCTGGCGATCATTTTTTGTTATGACAGCAACACTCTACGATAAGCAGCCAAGCAGCAATTTATGTTTAAATGTTACATAAAATAAATACGAAAAAGTGTGATAAATGAAAATAAATAGTAGGATATTATAGAGTACATTGTGGTGATCATTTCTTGTTATGACGACAACATTGTACGATGAGCGGCCAAGCAGTTATTTGACAATAAAGTCATTTTGGACCAAAACCTGGAAGTGGCGGCCAGTGAAAAAAAATATGCATATAAAGCACACATGTACTATAAACGATTTGGACGAGTGGAGGGGCGCGCCGTCGTGGATGGCACTATCTATAGTTCCGTCACCGTTGGCCAGAAGATTCATGTCGCACTGTATACAGAGTGACTTGCAATTTGTCATTTTTCTATGATTGCAAAAAAGTATGGCTCATTTGCAACAAAACAGTAAAAAAAAAATGGGTTTCAAAAATGAATAGTTTTCTAGTTTAGCGATTTTAATAATTTCTTTTTATGTGTTTAGTTTTTTCTAAAGCGACGAACTAGAAAGAAATGGATGCATTTAAAATGTATGCATCGTACAAAATATAAATAGCAGGCCCTAATCTCTAAAGATAAACTTTTTTGACATTTCTTGCCTTGCTGATGAGCCATACTTTATCGCAATCAAGGGAAACGCCGACTCACCAGTTACCCTGTATTGGTAAATAGTTTCTTAAGTTATTTCAATGATGGTCTTTCAAAAACAGTGACTGAAAATAGATGGGACATACCTTGGAGATGGCGGCCTCGAGGTGGTAGTCCTGCGCGCCGGAGTCCATGTTGCCGCTCACCATGTACGCCAGCGCCTCCGTGGCGTACTGCAGCATCGCCATGCGCGCCAGCTTCTCCTGCGCACGTCGATACACCGTCTTAGTACTGTGGCACGCGTTACTTATAGCATACATTTAGCACGGTAAATACCCAAACTACTATATTTTAAACGAACGAAACATACTCGTACCTTCTTTTACTTTAGAAAATATTCATAAAAATATACGCTTTGTATTCCCGTTGTGTATTTTTATGACAACATTCATGAAAATGAAACTCGTCTAAAAAAAACGGGGGAACGTAAATGGAGTCTTGAAATCGATAAGTCTTACTCAATAGTTTAGTCGCCCAGAGTAACCTATGTTACTATTAAGTTTTTCAAAGAAAATAGAAAAAGCCATAACATTCTTTCCATACATTTTGTGTCAAAATTGAAAACTTGAATTGAGCTTTCTCTCGGCGGCTTAACTATACATATATACGCTGAAGTAAATACTATTCTTATAAGTATAACAAACACAACAATAGCAACAACTGTACCGAAAGCATTATTTTGGAACACAAGAAACCTTGTCTTCTATAATATTATGGTTTGCAATTGATCTTCTTTTTCATCAGGACTAGGGGAACTCCATCAACGGTAAAATGGGAGGAGAGGAGGACCTAGAAAAAGTGAATGATTAGGATGCGTGTGGATTATGTGTAGGTACGTTGGGATTTTTTGAACTTCGGATTACGATGATAAATCTAAAGGTTCAGTGTATTTGGTTTTATTTCGATCTATTACACATTGCTACTTTTAG
Source organism: Pyrausta aurata (assembly GCA_963584085.1). Taxonomy (NCBI): domain Eukaryota; kingdom Metazoa; phylum Arthropoda; class Insecta; order Lepidoptera; family Crambidae; genus Pyrausta; species Pyrausta aurata. The sequence goes on from OY757252.1 coordinate 60,697, forward strand.
CAAGGGTCCTTACACTTGTCATAGGAGTTCGTGTGCCGTCGGGCAACGGTTTCACAATCGGCCAGGAGTCAGTTCGGCCCATCAACCTGGACTTTCAACGAAATGAGAGTCGATTTTTTAAAGTATAATTTTTAACAGTCTGTCGGTCCGTGTAGGTTACACGATCATCCTCAGATCATTCCGACTAGACCGATGGACCGGACCGATGTTACCATGTCTTATTTGTGTGCACTCGTTTGTAAAATCATCAACTGGCGTGTTTCTATGCAAAAAATAGTGCGATATTGATTCGTCTCAGGTACCTGTATGGTGCCGAACTCGATGAGCCGCTTGCCGAACTGCGTGCGCGTGGCGGCGTGCTCGGCCGCCTTGGCCAGCGCCGCGCGCTGCGTGCCGGCCAGCGCCGCCGCCATGCCGAAGCGCCCGTTGTTCAGGATGTTCATCGCCACCTGCGGACAGGCCGCGCGCCGACTTGTATCCCGGAACGGTATCGACCGACAGCGAGAGGTGGAGTAAAATAACAATATCGCTACCGTTCATGGACCGATTCTTAAAATGTTTAAAGCTAATTACCTCAAAGAAAATTGCATCAAAACATTTTGAAGTTGAATGAGGCGACTCAGAAAGAAGGTGTTCTATGAGTTCATATTATTCAAAGCGCACCTATTACTTAGCCGCATGCCCGCAAGACATGAGCCGTATCGCTCCGAAGTCTACTTTGGGTCAAAAACTTTTACTTTATATTGAAAGTACTCTTTCATATTTATATTTAAATTCAAATCTAAATTATATTAATTAATTTAAATGAATTGTGTATTGATTATGTATATGGGTGACATGCATGGGTGTAAAAGTTGTTCGAGGTATTATAGCGAAGATGACGTACCTTGAACCCGTTCCCGAGGCCGCCGAGCACGCAGCGCTTGGGCACCTTGACGTCCTCGAAGTACACCTCGGCCGTGTTGGAGCACTTGATGCCCATCTTGTTCTCGGGCGGGCCCGACGACACGCCGCCGAACGAGCGCTCCACGATGAACGCGGTCACCTGCCGCGCCACACACACTTATACAAATATCATTATTAACTGCAGTTAGTATTTGCGATTTCTATAAATATGCACTATATCCAAAAGTTCCATACCCTATTTTAATCTCATCAAGTTATATGTTACTAACTGCAAATGAATCGTTCTACGGTAGACCGCGAAATTGAAACCTTGCCTGCGGAGCACACGGGCGCGTGAGAGGTGCGCGCGGGTGTCTCTAGTGAATAAACTCTAACCCCCTGATTTAGTTTGAGTTATTATGAATAAGGGGGTTATTATTTAGCCAGTCGTTTTTGGATATTTATGAATAATATTCTCATTTGTATATCAAAATGATTTTTCCCTAATAATTTATGTAGGTAAGCATAGTCGAAACAGGAATGTGTAGGTTAACACACGTAAGACACTTCGGACATTTTATTTGGCACTGCACCGGTATCTACTCGTATACAGGCATTGGGCATTCCTATATCCAATATGTTGTTACTATAGCTGTTAGATATTATGTCTCCTAAAAATAGGTCGCCAATTTCAGTTACAAAATCAATCAAGGTCAACTTTAAGGTACATCTTATTCAGTTGCATCTATCTATAGTATTATAAAGTAGAGTAGAGTAAGTTTGTTTGTTTTGACACGCTAATAGTAGGATCTACTGGTAAAATTTTAAGAAATATTTTTGTGTCAGATAAGACAGCCTATAATCATATCGAGGAAGGCTACAGGCATAAACCGTCACGCTGTGACTAATAAGAAGTGAGTTAAATCAAAAGGAGCGAACGAGATCAAAGCATAGATGCTGAACAGAAGCGGGCACCTTATCGACGGTCTTGCCGTCCTTCTCGACGGGCGTCTGCGCGAACACGGTCATGATCTCGGCGATGCCGCCGTTGCTGATCCAGATCTTGGAGCCGTTCAGGATGAAGTGCTCGCCGTCCGCCGACGGCACCGCGCGCGTCCTGAAAACGATCCAATTAGTATCAAATCTACTAGTGGGGGAGAGGGTAGTCTCGCACATGTATAAATAAAATTCATAAACTCTATAAAAACAAAAATAAATCATAAAATTTTATTTATTTTTGTATACCAATTTCCAAATCGGAAAGTTTGTCGTCTCTTAACATTACATTATTATGAAATGTCACACTAAATGTGAGATTTAGCAAGTGAAAATTTGGTTCAATTTGCATATTATAGTGTGGGTTTGATTTCGATTTAATCTAGTCTAGATACTCACACATAAAACGTAAATCAGAAATCAGCAGAGCAAGCAGTCTGTAGACTCACAAATGCTATAGTTAATAAACTTGACAGCGGTAAAGCGTGCATTAGTGTCTTCCTAGATGTAGCGAAGGCATTTGACACAGTTTCAACCAAAATTCTTATAAAAAAACTTGAGAAACTCGGTATTCGCGGTGTTTCGTTAGACTGGTTTAAGAGCTATCTCTTTGGAAGAGAGCAATGTATCAAAATAGATTCCTATACTAGCACTCTGACGTCTTCAACCTTTGGCGTCCCTCAGGGCAGTATTCTTGGGCCTAACCCTCTTCCTCGCATACATCAATGACTGCATGTCACTTAAAATCGAAAATTGTGAAATTATATGCTAAGCTGACGATACTGCCGTCATTTTTAATGGTGATTCTTGGGAACACTTTCAGCGTAGTACAGAATTAGGCATGGCAACTATCAGTAACTGGCTTAATAAGAACCTTCTCACACTCAATACTGCAAAAACAAACTTCATTAATTTTTATAAAACAGCTGCATCTGCCCCTATCTCTTCCGGAAGCCTTTCAATTCATTCCACATACTGTCCACATAATCCACTTCAGAATGCTGTTTCTAACCTTCCCTGTAATTGTGACGTAATATGTAGAACCGATGCAATTAAATATTTAGGTATAATAATTGATGAGAAACTTAACTTCAAAAAACACATTGAATCAGTATCTGGTAGAGTAAGAAAAATAGCTGCCATAATGAGACTTCTCAGACCCTCTGCAGACAGAGAACTCCTAAAATCAGTTTACATTGCTCTCTGCCAGTCGATAATTACTTACGGCATAACCACCTGGGGTGGAGCTCCAACTACAACCCTTCTGCAATTAGAGAGATCTCAAAGATGCGTTCTCAAAACCATGCTCTCAAAAAAACGATTATTCCCAACAGACCTTCTTCATAAAGAATCCCAAACTCTTAGTGTCAGACAATTATTTACACTGAGGATCTCCTTAGCAGCCCACAATACCATATCTAACACTGATGAATACAAAGAAATAGCCCAGAAAAGAATATTTAATGTCCCAGTTCCATTCTATAAAACAACATTTGCACATCGGTTCAATGCATTCCTTTCCCCTTTCTTGTATAATAAAGTTATTAAATGCTGCAATATAAAAAACAATACTTGTCGAGAAGCTAAACATAATATTTATGCTTGGTCAAGTACCTTAAACTACAACTCTACTGAGAACCTTTTACAAATTACTTAATAAAACATAATGAAACTGCGCGCTGCTAAAATTTAATCCCTGTAATTTACCAAAAATCTCAATACACTATTTTTATTGACACATTACTTTAAGATGACGTCGTCATTTTGTATTGTATTGTATCTTATATTGAACTCTTCCACTGTTAGAAATAATGTAGGTGTGTTTTACACCTTATCCCTTGCAGTAATCAAGTTAGTTTGATTTTACCAAGTTACCTCATTTTGTTTGTATTGGTCCCCACAATACAGGCTTGCCTAGTGTGGGGCTCATAGTATAAATTCTCACTCATTATTAATTATTTATGTCTGTGAATTTAAGTACTATTTTAGATTAAGTTACATTAAATTCCTACCTGTTTTAATAATTGCTTACATAAAATTATTTTATGAGTGCAAGAAGTGGGACAAAATTACTTCTGGATAAAAAAAAGAATGGGTTCGCCCTTGTCTCCAGACTAGACAAGATGCCAAAAAACCAGCCATAAGTGTGAGAAAGGGTTCCGAACCAACTTTAACTGAATTAGGCGTCCATTTACTACCACTTAGCAGCAAAAATAACTTGTTTTGCAGTGTTTGTATGATGGAAAAAACTACTCGTTCGATCTCGTTCAAACCAATTTTCGTTGAAAGTATTTGTTAAGATCGACATCATGTAGTTATTCTTTAAAATGTCACCCTCATTGTCTTTAAAAGTTAGAGGGGGAGGGGGACGGGGACAAAACGGACCGCTAGGCTACAAAGAGGGTCGGTGTACACTCACTTGATGGAGCCCGCGTCGGAGCCGGAGGAGGGCTCGGTGAGGCAGAAGGCGGCGTACTCGCCGGCGGTGACGCGCGTGAGGTACTGCTGCTTCTGCTCGGGCGTGCCGAACAGCAGGATGCCCTTGAACCCGATGGACTGGTGCGCGCCCAGGGTGATGCCCACCCCCAGGTCGTGCGCCCCTACAACCTGACACACACACATATCTTTTAGTGCGTCGCATTGCCACCGAGACGAGGTAAACTTACATTATCTACTTTGAAAAACATTTGTTTTAACATCTCTCGAATGAAATGACTATGACACCTATAACAGACGTTATCGCTTACTTATAACTACGCCAAATAATACTTGGCAAGGAAAGTAAGTTATTTCAATCATCATCATCATCCAATCAATCAAGCTTGGTAGGTTAAGGATAAGCCTCTTCTCGTTTGCCAGTCATATCTGTTTTTTACTAAGAAAATCTAAGGTTTTCCAGCATTTCTAAGTAAAATACTATTCATATCACCTACCAACATCACTCATGGTAAATAAGCAGCATAAACAAAAAACATAAATTATTTTATTATTCATATTCTATGAAGATGTACAAAATGTTTAAAAGATTATTATTTTAGAAATAACAATGATGTTTCAAATGGTTATGCAAACAATGATGTTTCAAATGGTTACGCAATAAGTGTTTCGACTTCAATGTCGTTTTACTCATTGACCCTAGTTGGAAGTGTGATGAGTGTTCCAGCTTGCAACAAACAACACAACTCCTTGTGAGCGTCAGAATCGCGGGCGAACATCTCCAAATCGTAATGTTTTTGTGTAAAAGCTATATACATAAAAATAAATAGCTATATTTTTTTAATTGCTTAGATTTAAAACACACCCGCTTTCTGAAATCAGAATGGCAGCAGGTGAATAACATTTGGTATTTAATATTTTTTGCATCTCTAGGGCACTTTGTATCAAACTGTATGGCACAACATACTTTGTCAACACATAGCTAGTATGCAAAAACATTTCTCTTCGGATATTTTCGCTGGTGATTCTGCCGCTCACCAATTCCTTTACTGCACAAGAAATTGAAATAATATTCAAAAGAAGAGGTAATCCAGAAATAGTAGTTGGGCCTATGATGGGGTAATGTCCCCACAACAGCATCTAACTCTGTATAATGTAGTCAAGATCTACATCCTAATTAAAAACCTTGATCTCTATAGATAGAGGCTAAGTAATCCCTGGAGAAATCTATTAAGCTGTCTTGATGGACAATGTAACTGTAATTACTGATGATTACTACAGATATCGGAAAAATTCTTAAGTTATGTTAGAGTGTATATAAGTAAATTCTGAAGGCAAGAATAAGCAGTGTGGCAGTTGTTTGTTTACCTCTACAAGTCGCGCATACTGTGTGTTGTTAAGGCCGAGCCCACCCAGGTCACCGGGCACCTGCAGCCCGAACGCGCCCAGGTCCCATAGCCCTGCCAGTGTGTTTTCCTCGATCTGGGCGTCTGCGTCATTCTTCGCTGGGTCGTTTACCTGGATAACACCACATGCCATTACAGTAACTTTACATTTGACTTTACTATTGGTCTTGTACAAAATACTAGAAAAAGGTGTTTTCGTGCTGTTCTTACTTCAAGTTGTGGGTGATTATGTATGACTTTTAAAACTTTCATCTCATAATTAAATATGGTAAAGTCTGTGTTTGGCTTATTTTATTTACCTATCATGTTTAAGAGAATTAAAAAATATTAACTTTTCTATACATATTATGTCAAAATCTCACTTCTTTATTATTTAATTATACAGTAAATTCAGCAAAGTACAGTAAGTCTGAGTTACAAAGGATAAAGCCATTATATTTTCTTATTTTCGTAAAAAAAAATAGTTTCATGATTTTCAAGATTCATGGAATAACGTAACAACCTGTAATGTAACAAAGAGACCTATGCACTGTTGTTTGATAACCAACTCAAACAAGATAATATATTTGTAAGTAGGCACCTCCTGGAAGAACTTTTCTACGGGCGGCACCAGCTCCTGCAGCGTCTGGCGCTGGTCATCAGAGAGCGGGTCGGGGTAGGGGAACACCTGCGCGGTCTCGAAGCGCCCGCGGAACAGGTTCAGTGTGAAGGAGCCACTCTCACGTGCTGCGTTGGGCCGCGCCGCCGTCTGCGCCTTAGAAGCCGCGCCACGCACGCTGCGACCAATTCATGGTTTTATTTACATGTAGCATAAAGATTGGTACCTAACCTAACAACGTGATCATGGCGCTTGCAACAGTGCCGAAATATCGGAAGCTCATAAATAATAAGGTACATGGTAGCAATCCCGTATCTAACTATTCTAATGTTAGTGACAATGAAAGTTTAAAACAATATATTGATATTGTGTTGTTGTGGCCTGACAAATTATGGAGCCAAATGTATTTTTTTTAAACTGTGATGTGATGTAATCCCGGCCGATTTCGACCATGGTGACTGTCTTCAACTCCATTTTGCCGTTGATGTGCTCGCATGTAGCTTATGTAGCTAATTAAAAAAAAACTAAATAGAAGATGACCTAAAGGTATGACTGGGAGATAATGATTTTCACATAAATTCCACCTTTTGTACACAGTTATTTGGGCAAAAAGATTACAGATAAAATAAATAAAAAATAGTAAGTACCCCTTAACTATTCCTGTATCAAAAGTTAACACTAAGACCTCAAGTCTATATACTATATCAGCGTTACCAAACCTGTGGTCTGCGGTCACAATGAGGTTAATTGCCCTTGGTAAGTATCCATCATACCCAGACTATAAAAACAAAAATAGTCTTAAAATAAGTATTTCTAGCTTCTAGTTTCTCTTCTGTAGGTATTTTATATGCTTGGTCAGAGTGTATCCTCAGCTACATAACTCAAGTGGACAGCAAACAGGAGATAAAGATTGTTATTGTCTGTTCATTGAAATGAAACAAATCCGAATATCAAGGTTGTAGGACAAAGTCCAAGGAGAGTGTCGTAAGGGCATTTGGGTTGGCGCCATGGTGTAAGGACTCTGCTGCCATGGTGACTGCTCAAGGGCTCCTCTCTCTGCTCACCTGTACAGCGGCAACAGCTTTCCAGACACGCAACGGTTAGCACTCAATAAAAGTTTGCCACCCTTCATTTTGGAGATTACAAAACTTATACAACACAAGTCAAATTAAAAATACTATTTGACAAATAACTAGCAGTTCATTTCGTAAATGTCGTATTTAATAATTAATTACTAATAATTAAAAATTACAACTTTTCATTCAAACCAACAAAGGTAGTGGTACTGCCACAGATTAGACATACTCTTACTAATCTGTGCAGATTAGTAAGAGTCACAGATTAGTAAGAGGTAAGAGTATGTCTAAAGACACTGGGTGCACTGGGTGGGTACTACCAGGTACTACTGCTGACTGGTCATATAAAGTGACAGCTAAAGGTGGGAGTGAGAAAGAAGATTTTATAATGAAACATCCGTCCCAGATGGACAGAAAGATCTTGGACGGATACAATGTGTTCAATGTTCATTATGGCCGCGTTCCGAGTTGAGCCAATATCATTGTGAGCGCTGAGAGCGACAAAAGCCGTTCCGAATTGATTATCGCGCTGACAGCGCTGTTGACGCGATTTCATTTCGGAACGGTCTATTGGTGGCTAATCAAGCATCACAAGCTGTCATCATCAGCTGGCTGTCATATCTTAAGATTTTACGGGAGATAATTGGGGAGGGGAGCGCTTTTGTTTCGCAAAAACCTTGTTAGAAACAAAGTATATATTTAGTTCATCAATGTATTATTAGACAGTTATGATGATAGTGACAGTCAGTCATCATTCATCGTCTTCGGATTATGAAGATTTTGTAATACAACACAGATTAGTAAGAGTATTTTTTTTTTTTTTTTTTGTTCAGGACAATAAACAATTGTACAATTATGATTAAAGGATATTTTAAATTAATATTACTTATTGTACAATCAGCACCATTATCCCCTACTTACAAGTAAAAATGTATAATAATATGTATGTCTAAATATATGTATGTAATACAACATAAACAGTATAAAATCTAGAAAACACTTGAAAAATAATCAAATCTTACCTTTTCATTACCTATGTATGTGTGCGACAATATAAAACTGTTTTATTTACCACTATCTATCTGACCCCTATGGCTTCGGCTTGGATCTACGCAGCTACGTGAGAAATGTTGTTTTCTGCCGGCCGGCGCCTATAGCGTAGTGACATTGAGATAAATAATGCGTAGTGTAGTGATTGATGTGGGTTAAAGGAATAGAAAGCACATTCTCATTGAACAAATTAAACATTTATTAATCTATATAGATATATCATAATCTACTTTGTATTAAGATTTTCTTGACAAAATAATTGAAATTTTAACATTTTTACTGTAATCATAATAATAAAAACTTTCACAAATAACAAGACTTTGAAAGAGAAATCAACAACAAATTACTAGCAGTCTCAATAAAATCTTAATCTTAGTTAGGTACATTATCTAACATTTTTACAATCACAAAAAAAATTACAACATGTCAGACTTATAGTATAATGCCTGATACAATTTTGTACAAAAGTTTACTTCCAGTCATTATGTAGGTGGGATTCGTTTTCTGCATTTTCTTTTCTTGTTTAGTAATATTTGTGTCTTTTGAAGAAACTGTCCCCCCCCCCCCCTCTAACTTTTGAACCAAGAAAGAGAAAATTTTGAAAAAAATATATGATGTAGATCTAAACAAAAATTTGCGACGAAAATTGGATTATAGGAGATTGAAACAGTAGTTTTTGAGATATTGCACATTTTTATCAACCGCAAATCATAGACTTATATGTATTTTACTAGACACGCTGTTCAGAGCAAATTTTGTGGTACATTTTCTAAAATGACAGAAGTGAAGTGTTGCCATTGAATATTTTTTAATTTCTCCTGTTTAATGCGGATTATTGTCGTGCTTTTTAGGAAAGTCAATCTTAAGCTACTAAAGCATACACATTTAAATACATTATGATATTTTAAATCGTTTTCAAGTATTAGAGAAAATTAATAACTTAAAAAACAAAAAAAACTCAATTAGAAATGACATCGATCCTTTTTTTTCATTTCTCCCAAACATGACAATCGCCATTACAACAACAACACTGAACTGTCAAAGGTAGCAAAGAGTAATCGAACAGATATAACACGTCGCTGGTTTTTACTTTTCTGCCTAAGATTCGATATTAGTACTTACGTTTATATATTTTTTATTCGAGTGATAGGTAATGTTTTAAATATGAAAATATTTGATATTAGGTCCTCAAAAATAATGAAGGGTCAATATATGCCTACCAATATTATAACAACATCATTTGTACTTATCTAACAATACAACTGCTGTCAGTACAACATACAGATTTTTACTTAAAGTCAGTTTTTTGCTAGTCTTGTAATATTGTAAACAATCTTGACATTCCTTTTTAACGAACCGATTCATTTTAAAATAAGATAAACTCAAATAAATCCTACTGGCCGATTTTCTTATTAGACAGTAATTAATTCATTTCTACCTATGAGACTTTTGTTTGGCATGTCTGTTTTTGGTTGATCTTTGGTTTTCTATGGAAATTGTGAGAAAACTAAAATTAATACTTTTATGCCGCAAATTAATCATTGAATCACTTAGATTTACTACAAGCAATTTAACAAAATTATCGCTGACAAACTAGGTGAAAATACGGGCACATAAACACATATTTACGTAATTTATCTAATTCGTCTTTTGACGTAAGGAACGTTTTGAAGTGGTAGTTTCTGGTAACAGACTAAACGCAGATGCTCCATCTGGCCTAAACTTACTGTACCACAAAATTTGTTCTAAACAGCCTGTCTAGTGTAACATAGAGGTCGTTGCCGCAAATATATCTTTGTCTTTCATACAAACACTTATGAAAAACAATAGTAGATTGTTATACAAGGGGAGAAAGCGACCCATTTCACTCGAGATGTTTCTGGTGCTCGAACTGACTGAGAGTGAAATGGGTGCTTTCACCCGAGTTAAACATACTATTTTTCATTTCGACTGTGAGGAAAACTTTAAATTTACAAAAGTGGTTGTAGATGTCTTGGTGAGGCATTATGTAGTTCAGCGAGAAAGGAAAACTCAAGTTTTGAACAAAATATGACAGTTGATTTACGGTTCTAACAACACCTAACACGATTAGAAAGAATAACGGCACGTATACATGAAAACAGAGTACAAAAAAGCAGAAAATATCAAATAATTAAAATCTTTGTAAAGAATATCGATCGATTTTTTTCCACAGATAATAACAGAATCCAAAAATATTTTGTTCAACGGCTTTGGACGAATCCTTCCTGAAATGACACTGACAATATAAAATTTAAAAAAAAAAACATCTTAGCATTATGGCGGGCAGCCAAATATTTTAATTATTAATTGAATTAAAATTAGAAATTGTATATTCTTTTTATCAACGATTATACATAATACCTACACAATATGATTTTCAATTTATAGTTAAGCAAAAATGTTTGTTATTTTAATAACATGATGTGACTCAATTATCTTTGGTCCAAGCTTTGACTGCAGGCCTTGACTCTATGCCATGTCAATTAAAACTAAATTACTTTCCACCCTAGGGATGGATAAGCTATTTTCCACCCGGCTATCTACACAGGAAAGTTATATTTTCCGATTCCGAACAGGCGAGATGAAAAGTTATTTTTGCTGTCGCAATATATTGTGATGTTTTCGTTAAGTGAAAGTAAGTGGACCTTAAATTCAGTTAAGGGTGGCACGGAACCCTCAGTGTGCGGGTCCGACACGCACTTAACCGATTTTTTAAGTAACGCAACAGAATAACTTTATGTTATATTTTAGTCAAAGAACGCAACCTTAAAAACCTTGCCACGAAAACTACCACAGATTATGTGAAATTGCAGATTCGACGAGTAGGGCCCTGCCCTGCCCCCTTACTCTGGAGACACAAAACCCGATCCAATGAATATAGCCATTCCTGTCACACGCATACAAGGCCTGGTATGAGTGACAGGGATGGCTATAACCATTGGATCGGGTTTGTGTCCAGAGTAAGGCCTCTGAAAGGCCCTGCCTGACAGGTCATATATATATTATTATTTTTTAAATTTATTTAAGGCAACAAACAGTCATATAAATGAAAGTAATTTTAAAGTACATAGTGTTTCTTAAAAAGACCTAATAGTGCCTATAAAGTTAATATATAAAAAAAAATGTTTATTTTTGGGCCACAATAGTGGTCAGATCAGACAGAACAATCTGTTGTAGTAATGCTGTAGGTATGGTTACATCATTTAATTTAAACTTAACACTGCGCTAATTTAGTGCATCAAAAATTATAATAAAAGCAGGCTAATAATGCAAAAATGATTTACTTATGATTCCTTTAAGCTTACATTTATTTCTGTATTATATATGGTGACAACTAAAGGTGAGAGTGAGAAAAAAGATTTTATAATGAACACATCCGTGCCAGGCGAGTCACCTACACCTGCCAGCCAGCTGATGGATGATGACAGCTTGTGATGCTCAGCCAGCCACCAATAAGCCGTTCCGAAATGAAATCGCGTCAACCAACAGCGCTGTCAGCGCGATAATCAAATCGGAACGGCTTTTGTCGCTCACAGCGCTCATCCTGATATATTAACGCATTTCGGAACAAAGCCAATGTTGACAATTGACATTTGACGTTTTTAAAGAAGAGAGACAGACATCGTCAGTCAACATCATGTGTTAGCGTAGATTAGGCGTTTATTCATTCGTTGTTTAGATTTATTTTACCATAACTAGTTGTTACTTTTTGTACACATTTCACTATTTTGTTATTTGTTTATTTTTCAACATGTTAGGTTTTTTTATGTACATTTTTGAAGCAAAGAAAGAAGTATTGGTGGGTCTCTCACTGTCTGTTCTATACATAACCTACTATCTAGTGGAAGCAGTCAAGGTAAAATAAGTTATCTTATTGAGTAGATGAGTCAATCTCATAAGGGTCTTTTTTTTGTGCTGAATTGCAATAATTTATGGATTCATAACCTATAGACAACTGATTTGTAATGCCACTTAACTAAATTTAATTTGCTTCTGTCTATTGATATAACAGAGATTATTACTTGCGTTGAATTCAACACCACCAAAACAATTATGTAGGTGTCCACTATCATTAGTTGGTACTATACTACAACAGAAAACCATCATGATGTCATAACTATCAAGTGAGGCTGAGTGTTCCTCTTAGGATTGCATGAATCTTTATTTTAATGTGATGTATGTTTATGCATTTATTCTTTCCTGAATGTAATAAAATAATACTTAAAGATTTTGAATATTTACTCATCTTGTTTCCACTGTATTCAGCAATATTGGCCAAAACTATTTTTTATTTATTCATTCATATAGGGTGTCCAGAAAGTCAAGGTCAAGCCGAAATCGGGTGATAGGCTAGGCCATGGCAGTCACTAGAAAAATAAAATAAAAATTCTAACTTATGTACTTTTCGAGTTATGAACTTTTTAAAAAAAAACTTAAAATTTACACCTTGTATTGGTTTGTCGACTACTGTGGCCACAAATATTAACTTTCTTCAGATATTTTTTTTGCGTTGTATGCCTGAATAGTCCTTTTGTCAACGTTAGTTTAGAATTTAAGCACAGCTCTAGCCATTTTCATTCCATGAGACTTCAAAGTCCAACCAAGAAATCAAACTTCTTATTGCAAGACCGAACTTTATCTCACTGTACTGAAGAAAAAAAAATGTACAGGGACTACTGCGGCAACTTACTACAAAAGATGGCCCACTTAGTCCAGATTCTTAAATGGTATAACACATACTAATTTAATAAATAAAAAATATGATTTTCCGATTTTTGTTAATTAACCTGCTTTTTGCCTCCTTTCTTTAGTGAACACTTTTTAAATGTGTTTTGTACATACCAGTATGCCCCTGCCGTCTTAATAACAAGGACTTATGTGTTTTAACCAACTTCAAAATAGGAGGAGATTCTTATTCGAGGGAAATTGAGGGCAACCCTCAAATTTTACAAGCGCATTATAAAGCGTTTTAAGGCCAGTATCTTAATTCTGACAAATATTAATGACTTAGACTCATCTTAGTTTGGTTCCGTGCTGATGGTGGAACTCCTTAACGCGTAGGAGTTGAATGATAATGACAGCAGCAATTGTGTGAGGTGACTTTAAAACTTATTTATGATCTGATGTAACAGATAAAATGCCCTTCTACAGAATTCCGTTTTGCATTAATGGTGAATGGGCTGAAATGATGTAAGGTAAATTTAATCCTGTATGCCTAACATTCATGCCTTGATAGCCTTTATCGCATCAATAAAATAAATTATTTCCTGAACAACATGCTTTTCCCACATTTTTTGAACTAGTAACGCATTCTTAAAAGATAAAATAATCCTTATTGCCAAAATAAATTTAATGTAAAAGTTATTTCAAACCTTTATTTTATTTTATTTTTATTTATTAAGAAAACCAACTGCGTTACATATTTTTATCTTAACTAGTACTTACAACTATTAGCAAAGCTAATTACAGGTTTCCCTTCTATACAAATCAGCATAGGACGTGAAACAAAAACAAAAAATAAATTTAAAAATACGTACCTACATACACATACATAAATACTTACCGATATTATTTGATAATTAAGAATATAATATGAATATTAATGTGATAATAAAGAAGATGTTTGAAATTTATCTATTACTACGATAAACGATAAAAATAGTCACACAATTTAGGCCCGCTGATAAAAATGTGATAAATAAGATACTAAAAAGAAATACATTAAGTAATGGCTAACAAAATTTCAGAAACCCATATTAGTATGCCGGAAAGGTGAATTTCGGGACTTCCTAGAGGAGAGTGTGCCGTTGCTGGGTGAGCACTACTGGCCCACACCGTGGTGCCTGGAGTCGCGGCTACAGACAGTCATCGGCTCTGTGCTACGCACTCGCTTGCTGCCTACGGTCAGCTATCGGCGGTATGTTAAGCAATATAAGTAGCATTTAGAAGATTACTTCCGCATACATACGCTAGACTTCGCGCATCACAGGCTCACAGCCACGCGGTCAGTCAGTTCGATTGACGCACATTCATGTAACAATAGTAGGTAGTTATACGAAGATAGTGTTTTGTTGCTTTCGTGGTGTGCGACGGGCGCGGTGCGGTCGATATTAAACGAGTGGCAGTGGTGCTAATTTCGTCTACACTGCAAAGTTACCAACCCTGATACATAAATCGAGTTAAAAAAGTGGACGTTATGGGGCTGTTTTTTACATTCGTAGGGAGATCTTACGTCTATTGGACGGCGGGCAAGTGGCGCTGGACTGGGCGGAGAGCTCGAGTGACAACTCGGAGAAGAGCCCGGTGCTGCTGGTGCTGCCGGGGCTGACGGGCGACTCGGGCGCCGACTACGTGACCTGCCTCGCCGCCGCTGCGCAGGCGATAGGCGCGCGATGCGTCGTCTTCAACAACCGCGGCCTCGGCGGCTTGCCTCTCACGGTCAGTTGCTTTTTGTCTTCAAATTCAACACACCGGCATCGGTATTATTGATTGATCGTCAAAGCCAGTTACTTTTTGAGTTGAGATATTACCTTCCCTTCTTAGGTTCCTATGTTAGTGCTCTTTCACCTTAGGTTGCAAGGAACGCGACAGGTCCGCGGCCGAAGCAGCTCAAATTTAGCAGGTAGAAAACAGCCGTTGCGCTGTCCAAATGTCGTGCTGCTTGGGATCTAATGAAAGGGAGCCTTAATCAATTGTCTCCCAAGTTAATTGCTGTCTTTGTTTAAAATTGATGTGGTGCAACTGAACCAAAACACCTTGGTATTTCAGACGCCGCGATTGTACTGCGCGGTGAGCCACGCGGACTTGGCGGAGGTGGTGTCGGCGGTGCGGCAGCGCGCGCAAGGGCCCTTACTAGCCGCGGGCGTGTCGCTGGGCGGCCTCATACTGGGGCACTACCTCGCGGAGCACGGCGCCCACGCCGGGGTAGACGCCGCGCTCGTCGTGTCCTCGCCGTTGGATGTCATCAAAGGTATCTCACTGTGGCCTTGGCCGAAAAACGTAGCCACAATGTGGCGCACAGGAGTGGACGAAACATTTATATAATTTCAAGTTTTCTTCAGTCACATAGAGCCACAAAATTGACTTTGATCTTTGACACTATCGGCAGTCGGCCGCATCCGGTGACAGTTTCATTAGTACCTGCTCGTCGACCGCAAAACTGAGACGGTTACCGTCACATTTGTCGCTTCATTTAAATGTCTTTTAATGTTCTATTTCTCCCAATGAATCTAACTGATATAATATTTAAGACTTAAAAAATTTTCTTTAACGTAATGCAAGAAAATTTAATTATAATATGTATGTAGTAGGTAGATAAACCGGGTGGTAAAGACGACAAAAGAGACTAAGGCTGAGTACTCACGGCCCGACTTCTTCCCGCAGCCTCTGTAGAATGCACGACGCGGTTTACAGAGGCTGCGGGCGCGGTGAGGAAATCGCGTCGTGAGTTCTTAGCCTCAGTTTCGCGGTTTTATAGGTAAAACCTGCCAAGTGAAACTCATTGTCGTAAGTGGTGACGAACACGAGCGGTAATCCTCTATGTGTGTGTGTGTGTGTGTATGTTTTGAAAAGTGTATGTTAAAGAGGATAATCGAGTTCTGTGAAAAATACAAAATAATAAAAAAGGAGCAATATGGTTTCCAAAAGAAAAAATCTACTACACTTGCCATTTTTTCACTCATAGACATTATTTTGACTAATATTAATAATAAGAAATGGACTACATGTTTGTTTTTTGACTTGTCAAAGGCTTTTGACTACGTTTCACATGACATATTATTAAATAAGCTAGATGCTATCGGTATAAGAGGCCTTCCATTACAATGGATATCCACCTATCTTTTAAATAGACAACAATGTGTCATGATTACTAATATCGACAGTAATAATGAAGAAATGACCTACTTATCAAATTATAAAGAAAACAATTGTGGAGTCCCACAGGGAAGCGTGCTAGGCCCAATCTTGTTCTTGCTTTATATTAATGACATTATCTATGTATCTAACCATAAATGTATATTATTCGCAGATGACATCTCTATAGTTGTAACATCTGAAAAAAAAAATAATTCAATTCAAGACCATGAACTTGACATTAACCAAACAATAAATAATATTATTAAATACCTTGACATGAATAATTTGAAAATTAATATTAACAAAACTGTTTATATTCAATTTAATGACAATAATCGATTAAAACAAAATATTGACATGAACATAAAATATTTGAACGAAACAATAAAAAAGGTCACAGAAACTAAATTTCTAGGTGTCTTAATAGATCAAGAATTGAATTGGAAAACTCATTTAAATAATGTAACGGCGAAACTTAATAGATTTGTGTATGCCCTTAGACATATTAAGAATATTACAGATCTCAAAACGGCTATTGTAATTTATCACGCTTACGTCGAATCTATACTGCGCTATGGTTTGATTATGTGGGGGAATAGCACTGATGTCTCTAGAGCCTTTATTACCCAAAAAAAAATGCATACGAGCTATCTGCGGGAAATCGCCTCGCGATTCTTGTAAACCTTTATTTAAATCGCTTGGTTTACTACCACTGCCTTCACTTTATATTTATGAAGTTTGTCAGTTTGTTAGAAAGCATTCGTATTTGTTTAAGCGAGCCTGCGAAATGAGTTCACGTTTGCAACGAGACCCTCAGAAATTGGTATATGGCGTAGACCCGAAATTACGAAACTATAACATAAACTGTCCGGCTATGAGCTATTAAAATATACAACAATTTGCCCAAAAACCTTAAACTATTAAATGACGTAGAATTTAAAACTAAATTATTCCAATGGCTCCAGAATAGAAATTTTTATGACTTAAAAGACTATTTTTAACACAAAATTCTGAACTGAATTAATAAATTTATAATGTGTATATTTCCTTAACACGGCAGTTTATATTTGTGATTGTGTTCAAAATTTGCATGCTTAAATATAGTTAGGCAAAACATGTCGTAGAGCTTAATCATATTAACATCATGTAACACCATGTTTTAATGCAAATAAAGATTTTTGATTTGATTTGATTTGATTTGTGGGCAGGTCGGAATGCATCGAGCGGCCGCCGCTGAACGCGCTGCTGTCGTACCCACATGGCGCGCAACCTGCGGCGGACGCTAGCGCGCGCACTCGCGGCTGCGCGGCGGCGGCGTTGCG
The DNA here is from genome assembly GCA_963584085.1 of Pyrausta aurata. Taxonomy (NCBI): domain Eukaryota; kingdom Metazoa; phylum Arthropoda; class Insecta; order Lepidoptera; family Crambidae; genus Pyrausta; species Pyrausta aurata. The sequence continues at coordinate 78,344 of OY757252.1, forward strand.
GACTGGGCCGCCGTGCAGCGCAGCCGCTCCGTGCGCGAGTTCGACGCCGCCTTCACCACCAAGCACTTCGGCTTCGCCACGGTCAGTTGTGCGCCGGCGCGTCGGGCCGCCGTGTTCCGTGTTCCGCGAGCGACGTCCGTTCAAACGCGACGCGACGATCCATGCATAGCGGCGAATGCGTTCACGTTTTTCACGTGCTCTTGGAACGCAAATTCGCACGCCCACTTGCAGTGAACGCATTAACGCCGTTCAGTACACGGCATCGTTCCGCATATTCCATGTCCCGCTCTAATGTATATCTTGAAGCTATAGATACGTACGTTGTGACGGTTATCGCTCCGCAAATAAATGCGCAGCGGTCGGTGCACAGACGCAGACGTTCCGCCATAAATGTTTCGCATCGACAATCGCCGCCGCATGCGTGGGCGTAGGTGTAATAATGTCGTATACTCTCATCTAGTTTTCGGCTTCCATGTATTTTATTTGTACAATGTGCTTATCTGTGAGTTGAAAGCATGTTTTAAAAATTCAGGTGGAAGCATACTACGAGGCGGCGACGCTCCGTGACAAGCTGTCAAAGTCCGCGTCCCGCTGCTGTGCCTCTGCGCAGCCGACGACCCCTTCCAGCCGTTGAAGGTGGAGTTTCTAGTTACCTACCATAATTCTATCGCCGCTGTCTCTCGTCTCGATAAGTCCTTATGTCCGAGATGCTCATAACCTGAGTTATGCCGGAAATCACAACCGAGTAGCTCAAAAATAGTTTTCTTCTTTTTCTTCTTCTTCGTCCTTCCCTATTCTCATCATCTGGGGTCGGGTCTCCTCACTACATCTGCGCCAGGATATTCTATCCTGGGTTGTCTTCTCTGGCATTTGGGGCTTCCTCGAGGTCTCTCTTAATTTTAGACCACCAGGTCAGAGGTGGGCGGCCTCTGCCTTTTCTTTTGTTAAGGCAGGTTTAGAGCGATTTGGACATCATGTTTCTCGTCTCTTCTTTTCACATGGCCATACCAACGGAGGCGAGATTCGGTTAGCTTATCAGTGATGGGCGCGACCTTTGAAACTGCCTGCCTGACTTGAAGAAGCCGAGAATTAGGCAAAATTTTACAAAAAAGAAGCATTTAACACTGCTGTATTCAAGAAAATCCAAAGATATAGGACATGACTACCAGGTCATCTATCACGGCACGAACAATAAAAGAAATGGTGTGGCAATAGTCCTGGACAATAACTTTAAGACCCGTATTATAACGTTACGCGAAAAAGCGACCGTATCATTTCGTCAAGCTTGCCCTTGATAACCAGCAAATAACAAATATAATCTCGGCATATGCCCCACAGTTAGGATGTTCAGAAGTAGAGAAGACAGATTTCTGGGAAGATATGGATGATCTTATCAACAGTATACCGGCTAGTGAATACAAAATCATTGGTGGGGATCTAAATGGCCATGTCGGTACAAATAACCCATTGTACGGTGCTTCACATGGGGGTCTTGGTACAGGCGAAATTAACAATCAAGGGAAGAAATCCTAGACTTTGCTGCAAGACATTCACTCTCCCTAATAAACACAAACTTCCAAAGAAGACGGAGCACCTAATTACATACAAAAGTGCAGGAAAAACCTCGCAAATAGACTTCATTATATCTGTACGAGCTAGCCATCGTACATTGCAAGAACTACGGCGTCAGCGACCTACATTGCAGCGGCTGAACGATGGACCACAGCAAGCACCGTCGGCACACAATCTCATATTTATACATGTGTATTTACAATAAAATCATTATAAATATAGGTAACTTCAAAGCAATAAACTAGATATCAACCGTCCGTGTTGGTTCTCATTCCCTCCGCTGCGGCCAAGACACCCTTCGCCGTCACTATGATCAGTCTGGTGAATCTGCCAGACTGGCAGCGGGTCTACGCCACCTACCTACCGTCCTGACGCTGCTACCCTGGCGACCTGGAGCAGCTCTCCTACCACAACATCCTTATTATATCTACGTATCTATTGTTAGGCTGGGGCTAGGGCTCTACGGACTTAGTATCTTAGGAAAGGGATATCTACGCCACTAGGGAGTTAGTTTCCATCTTAACCTTTTATATACTAAACAGCTGGGACTTCTTCCCGCCTGTACAATATCCGACATTGCCATTAAACATAAGTTCTTCTTCTTCTTCTTATCGTGTCGATGGTAAAGCGACTTAAATTTGTTGTGCCCGTAATTGGCGACGCAGATTGCCTTGTCGTTTGCACACATAAGGTCTTCTAACAAGCAAGAGTCAGGGCACGCCGGACAAGACAAAAGATGGGACATGTCTTGCGGAGTGAACCCGCAGACGCAGGACAGATCGGTTCCATCAGAGAATCCCCACCTGAAACATGGTGTCCTTGCATCTACCCACTCGGGACCGGAGTCTGTTAAGGGACTTCCAAGTGGGCCATAGCAGTTTATGTCCTGGAGGGGATGTTTGGAAGGAGGAACAAAGGGAGCAGGCGATATTCTCCCACAAGACAAGTCTTGCAGTAGAGGGGTCACGGTCAAGAGGGGGAACGCACTTCATAAAGCTTCTGCGGCTTTTAAGTCTTTGAGGGGACAGTACAGTAAGCGTGCATTGGATGAAGTGCGTTCGTCTCCTGTTTTCGACGCTCCACTCCGCCCGCCACTCGCCTGCGTATATCCGGTGGTGCGATACCAGATAGTAGATAGAGCATTTCTACTGGGGTGGTTTTGAGACTGCCTGTGATATAACGGCAGGTCTCCTTTAAGGCTGTATCTACCAGCGTTGTATGAGCAGATCGACCCCAAACCGGACATGCATATTCGCCAACGGAAAACGATAGGGCCAAGAGCGGAAGCGGAACATAAGTTCAAAGACTGTAAGGTCATCCCTGGTGAGGTCATCACAACACCGCCTGCTGGTGGCTGTATACGACTGCCTAAGTCTATAAAAACTCCCGTAGAGTAGAACACAAAGATAAATGGAGGGCACTTGATAAACAAAAGGTGACACTCTGCTTATCTATATACCTAAAACTGACATAGGAGTACACTATTTATGCGCTGAAGATATGTGGAATGCGTTCGAATCACTGTGCAGCAAAAAAGCAAGTGAGCTATTAGGAGTTTCCAAAGGACCTCTCCTTAATGGCAAAGACCCTAAATGGTGGACCGAGAAAGTAAAAGCTGCAGTTCGTCATAAGAAAGAACAGTTTAAGATATGGCAGAGCTTATAGTCAGAGAAAGACAAAAAACACATATAAAGAGGCAAAGAAACAAACTAAGAAAATTATAGTACAGGAAAGAGACAACTCAAACAAAACTTTTTATTCAAATTTAGAAAATGCAAAGAGTGAAAATGAAATTATGAAAATCGCAAAAAGCCGACATAGAGCCACTATTGATATTAAAGTAAATAAATACATAAAGAACAAAAGCCATCAGCTATTTACAGACAACCTACAAATTAGAGACAGGTGGGCTGAATATTATGAGCAGCTACTTTATGAGGAATTCCCACATGAAGAACCACCAACTCTGAAAGAAACGGAAGGACTTGTAAATGCCATAGACGCGGAGGAAGTAAAACAAGCGGTCGCAAAAATGAAGAACCGGAAAGCTCTAGGTCAGATGAGATACCAGCAAACCTTTGGAAGAGGTTAGGCACAACTGCAGTGAACTGGTTAACAAAACTGTTATTTGTTAAAATCATCATAACTACCAAGAAAATCCCAGACTCTTGGCGACAAAGCTTTTTACTACCGTTCTATAAAAACAAGGGCGACGTAGCAGAGTGTGGAAACTACAGAGGCATAAAACTCACTTCACATACGCTTAAAATGTGGGAGCGAATCATTAGTAAACGCATCACGATACTAATAAACATCTCTCCAAATCAGTTTGGGTTCACGGCATCCAGATCATCCACCCGACGCTATTCAGGCGATCAGAATCGTGATGGAAAAACACCGCATTAATAGGCAAGACCTCCACCTGGCTTTCATAGACCTAGAAAAAGCCTTTGACAGCCCAGCCCAGAAGCCTGGTGTGGCTGGCGCTTCGAGCCCAGGGAGTGACTGAGTATTACATTGAAATAATTCAGGACATGTACTACAATGCCAGCACAAGAATAAAAAGCCCCGCTGGTCTTAGCAGAGCATCGAGGTTGGAGTCGGCGTCCATCAGGGCTCAGCCCTGAGCCCCTTGCTTTTCAATCTCGTTATGGATTATCTCAAAAAAGATATACCGGCACCTCTACCATGGCCAATGCTGTACGCAGACGATATAGTTTTAGCTGCAAATACTGCACAACATCTGCAGGAACTCCTAAATAAATAAATAAATAAAATAATTTTATTTCAGACCAAATAGTCCATACACATTTTCAAATTACATTAATTACAATACATTATATAAATAAATTAAATTAAATTCTATCAATGTTAAATACATGGACAGAGGCACTTGAGAGATTTGGCCTGCGAGTTAGCAGAAGCAAGACAGAATACATATATATATAAATATGCGCCAGACAACACACTAATTGTCAGGTTTCGTGGTAAGGAATTTTCTTCCTTGTGTTACGAAGTACCAGGACAACGAAGTATGACGGGGGCGTCTCCCATAAATACTTAAATACATGTAACATCCATGACAAAAGTACAAATGTTCGTGCTTATCACACAAACATTTGCCCCCTGCGGGATTCGAACCCGCGACGGCCGGCGTAATAGTCAGGAGCGCTAACCAATACACCAAACGCGTCGTCATGAAATGCCCGTTTAGCGGAAACACAGAGGAACATGCCATCAGCATTGGAACAACACCTATCCCCACAGTCTCAAAAATAGTTTCCGAAATCAGAAAAAGTTACATCACCTCGTTTCGGTCTTACATGGACGGCTCCTTTGCCTCGATATTAGATTAAATCGTCGGCGATTTAATCCGTTTCATAGACACGCTGAATTATGTTTGTGAAGGAACATCGAGAATAACATCATCTGTGATAGCACACTCATTTTTTTGTCTCGATTATCTCATGCTGGAACATCTGCCGCACTCATCCGGAAGTATTATTCCATTCCAGCCATCCCGAGGCGCGAGGCGGAGGAGAGCGCGTGCGTGGCGCTGGCGGTGACGGCGCGCGGCGGCCACATCGGCTTCCTGGAGGGCTGGTGGCCGACGCGCGCGCCGCCGCGCCGCCACTACATCGCGCGGCTCGCGGCGCAGTACTTCGCGGGGCTGCTGCGGCGGCCGGCGCTCATGCGCGACGCCAGGACGAGGGACTCGTAGCGGCGGGAACTGCAGATAGAAGGGGCTGCGCTGATGTACAAACCGTTTGTTACCGACGAGGACGTCATCGGACCAGAAGAGTGTCTACGCTTATTTTGTATACCACGTGACATTTCAATACCGTGTCCGGTCGTTCCATCAAAATTTTAAGACGTTAGGCGTTTGCCTTTTTTCTAAAGCTCGAACGGAAACAGAGTTGTTGTGTACAAATGGAAGCGACTAGACACGCCAAGTGTCACTTTTGCGGGAGTGGCCGTTTTCAAGTTGATACATTCGCTGGCGGCTTTAATGTCACACAAGACGAGCAGTGTGTACGTTTGCGCAGCCTCTCGCCTCGCTCCGAAAGACAGCCCCCGTTAGACTAAAGATTTTTAAGTTACTGCGGCGGATTTACACTTGATCATTGGCGTCTCCGGTCGTTTCGTCGAGAAGCGATCGGCACCGAGCTGCCGTGAAGCGTTATTCTTTTGTTTGCACGTTGAAGAAGCACAACTATAATAAATAACTTATTTTGTTTTTTCATATACACATTATAATTCATATTTTAAAAGGATGTACAATAATGGATTTGAATTGTTCACATAAAACGTACAAATGAATGAAAACTGTTTCATGGCAGCCTATCAGTTAGTTTCTGGCCTACCGTTGGGAGTAAGTAGTCACGCGAAGCAGTTAGCCACACGCGACCCCATTCGCATGTGGATGAGACTGCCCGAGGGCCGCTTAAAACCTGCGGTGTATCGTTTAGCAGACGATTGCGGGCGAAGAGTTTAATCCTTGCAGACAACAATAACATTGTGATATCATAGTTTAAGAGTTTGTAGTTCGAGTCCTCGTCTCTTGGCGAGTTCTTCGTGTGGAAGCTAACACGTTCCTATTGCTAAACTTTGAATCGATGTAGAATCGACCTGATATATAATAATTCAGGTTTAAATGAATTTATGTAAGCGTCTCATAAGCTGACGGGATTAACATAGCGACTGGAATTGTATTCGAGACGATAATTGTGGATTAGCTGTTTTAGGTTTAATTTCAAAACGACAATATCTAACTAGATATAGTTTTTACTTCTGCTGAAACCGTCCATCGCACGCGATCACGTTGATGATAAAATAGTATGAACCTAGTGCCTGCAGCACCGTCACACTGCATCCGTAAATCATTTACCTTTTATCAGTCGATATTTCTTTTAAAGTTTATCAAATAACGCGCAGGAAACGAGGGAATCGAGTGAGAGTATTATATTACATTGACATAGAATTTATTGTTAGTTAGGAATCATTGGTGCATTTGAAACGTTTATACGATAGGTTTAGCTTATTTTATACTCGTTAAATATTTTAAAATTTTAGACGAGATTCATGCAGCGATGCTTGATACACTTTATTTCAGAGCAACTGGAAAATATTTCTTGAAAAGATGACTTACACTCGTATGTTAAGACTTTTCCTTAAAACTACCATGACTCCGACTCATCTGAGGACCCTTAAGGATCTGTATCTTTCAAAATGAACGACTATTTTGATTTACTATTACTTGACAACATGAGTATTCCTTAAGGTAGCTCGCAATGTACCTCGAGTTTGACAATCGTTCCCTGAAACCTTCTCACCTCGACTGACCAACACTTTAATTTTTGTGCTCTTCAAGAATACCGATTAGACGAGTTGGTTGTGGTGAGTAAGAGTGGAGGTGGAAAACGTCTTAACATACGGGTATAGGTAAACTTGTTCAAATATTGTTATTTTGGTGGGAGATTGGTGTTTTTGAAAAGAGTGTATAGCAGCGTCACGCTTTTACACTTCGCCGCGCTCGGGCTAAAAGCCCGGCACGCTGCCCCTAGCTCTTTTGCGAATTATCACATTAAACTGCTGTTGTTTGTTATGTATACACGGACAAATATTGCATTTATGCAATTTGTTAAGTTTAGATATTTCTTTTATTTTTATAAACATTGTATTTAATAATTATTTGGCGTTGAAATATCTGACTCGTTACAATATCAAATGGCTTTATCAATAAATACTGTGGTATTTTAAAATGTAGAATATTAAATAATATCCATTCCAATTTGGAAACGGCAAGTACGCTCGTATTGTTTTATGAAAACTTGTTAAGATTTTGTTTGTTTTTAAACGTTTATTGTATTACCTAACACAAAATGTTTTTTCGCCGTTATGAGAGAACATGTAGATCAGACGGCCTATTTGTAAAAATATCGAAGTATTTTTACAATATTTCTCTTGGTATTAATAGTTGATGAAACCGACGTAATATAAGAAACGAGTTATCAGGTTTTGCAGATGTTTATTGTTTATTTTACAACATTTATGCCAATCGCTAAGGTATGTTATAACGGCAGTTTAACAATTCAATAGCTGTGCTCTGAATGGATTGATAGACCAAGTGCCGTTATGTACGTTAATAATTAGCGAAAATCGAAATCGTAGAGACTTATGAACTAGTTTCTCGTTTCTATATTATCTCGTCTGGGTGATATTTACACAGCCAAGTGCCTTTTGGTATCAATTCTGTAAATATGTATTAACATATCATAATATCGCTTGAATGCTTAGTAGTATGAGAAATACATGTCAATTAAAAGTTGTACATGTTTTCGTTTAA
>OY757252.1:86461-108171 GCA_963584085.1 Pyrausta aurata
GACAGACGCAGAAGAGTCTACAGAAGACGTGGAGAACGGTTGACCCAAGCCTGAATCCAGGAGACGGTAGAGTTTGGGGGCGGTTCCTGTATGTTCTGGGGCGGCATGTCGGCCGACGGGAAAACCGACGTTGTTTGCGTCTCCCGGACCGGGGGTGCTCGTGGACAAGGGTCGCTGACTGCTCACCGGTACGACACAGAGCTCCTGGAAGAGCATGTGGTCCCCTTTGCCGGTTTTATCGGCGAAGGGTTCACATTAATGCACGATAATGCTCGCGCTCACATCGCAGTTATTGTGCGTGACTATCTTCGAGACGTCGGGATCTCTGTCATGCAGTGGCCGGCGAGAAGTACAGACCTGAATCCGATAGAGCACCTCTGGGACCACCTGAAACGCAAGGTTCGGGCTCATGATCCCGCCCCCACGACTCTACAGGAGCTTGAGGAGGCCGTTCTTGAAGAATGGGCCGGTATCCCCCAAGAGAGCTCCTCAAATTGGTTAGGTCCATGAGAGAGCGCATGGAAGCCGTTTTTAGGGCAAGAGGGGGTAACACTAGGTTTTAAGTTATTTTTAAGCTTTTTTTGTATAAAAAATACTGTAATTAATGTGTTTTTAATTAAAGCTTAATGAGGGATTTTTTGTTCTTTTGTAAACTTAATTTGTTTTTTGTTGGTACAATTAACAAAATGTTTAATTGAAATTGTTTTTAGCTTCTCTTTTTTATTACCTTTTAAACACTACCCAACATTACCCCCATAATTGACACTAAATAAGTTTTGAAAGTGTTTGAAGTAGTTTTTTTTTAAAGGTGCGATTTTTTTGATGTCGAGTGTAGTTACCATACATCATGGATCCTTTAAACACTTACGAGTAGTACAAAACTATGCAGCTTGTTCTCTAGGGTGATATTTTTTAAAATACTTGTAACTTACTGTCACAACTGTGATCTCAGCTGTATACGTAACTTTGTTTTACCAAAAATGTGGGTTGGTTCTAGTTTGCATAAATAGGTCCTATGAGGAGCTTTGGTCAATAATGTTGGTGTTGGTTTAGAATATTTTAAATCTTATTTATGTACCTCATCTTCTGTCAAGTAAATAAGGTGAGCTTCTACAGAATCAAAAAGCTTTGATTCTAGTTTCTGGCCATCTAGGAGTGGGTAGAGTCGTACATTTGCCGTGTAGTACTTGTTGTCCAGCCTCCATACACAACTCTTATTATTTATATCTCCATTACTTTTCTTTGGAATGTCTTTGTCAATAATTTCTGCAACAAAATGAGTAGGTAAGTATTTAAGATTTGGTATGTAAGATTACTTGACTGGCAAGAAAAGAGACAGGGCCCCTATTTTTGAATCACTCGCTTGGATATGGCGAGTGATTTTCGTTCGAAAACGATTTTTTTTCTATGACTTTTGACACTACATCAAACGAAAATCACTCGCCATGTTGAAGCGAGTGATTCAAAAATAGGGCCCCAGATCCCTATGGAATTACTAGATGAGGGAGGCCAATTATGACCAAGGACAACTTGACCGGAGTGCAAGCTAAGCATAGTTAATAAGAATGTACAAAATGGACAGTAAAATAAAGTAAGATTACAACGAAAATGTGGGTTAGAGTGTATCCAAGGGCAGAAATTTTGGAACTTTGTAGCTTTTGAAGATTTAACCTCCAGAATAAATTAAAGAAATTGATACCTATTGAAAATTCTACTTTGTGAGCTGTCATGCCATAGCATTGGACTGTTCATCCCTGTTCATTTCAAGCTTTGGATCACACCACTGACTGGAGTAGTAGTAATAAACTAAGAGATATGTATCTTTTTTTTTGTTGGTAGTAATAATGAAATATGATAAACACCTGATAATATGACTTCAGCAGAATTCTGATCTCTTGTACTTACAACTAGAAGTGGCAACTTGTCCAATTCAAGACTTGCCATCACATCACAGATTGTGAGATTACTATTTCAGAATTTCAGATTTCAGTCACTGATGAACCAATCCGAACATAAAATGCCAAGATGATGTAATTTTAACTTTGATAAAAGTAAAGTAGCGGAAGTTATAGCATGTCATACTCAAAGAGGATAGAACCACTACGTCAGGGCTGCCAGCAAATAAATTTCGATTATACAGTTTAGTATCCGCAATTATACAAATTTTGATCGCATTATACATAAATCAATATTTTTTCGTAATTTCGTAAAAATAACATCATTAAATTTATACACATTGTTGTGTACATGAAAGATCTATGAGAAAAAAAAAATTTGAGGGCCTATTTTTTTTAAGACTTTATTGCACAAATCTAGTGTACAAAGGTGGACTTAATGCTAAAAGCATTCTCTGCCAGTCAAACCTTTAGGTCATGCAAAAAGTTTTTTTTCTTGTATATTTTGTGCTAATGTCAGAAACGTATAAACTAGAGATGTGCCGACTATGACTTTGGCCGACTAGCCGACTAGTCGGCAGCAAAATGGCCGACTAGTCGGCCGACTAGTCGGCCAGGCCGATCATTACTTTCGGTAAAATCCGAGTGACGACTATTTTTTTTTTATATTACAAGATTCACAGGTCTAGTTATTTATTAGTTATTATATTACCGTGTAACTAAACTTACAGCCAATAACGAATCTACATTTTAATTTTCAAATTGTATACATCGACAATCATAAGCAAATAAGTAAGTGGGTTCTCCTCACACTGTGTGTTTTATTGGTGTTTAATGAAATAAAGAATATATAACGTTCAATTACTAAGCTAACACAGTTCAAATAATTGAATTAATAGTGAAATTAACTAAATAAGATTGTTTGCGTCATGTCGAAAAAGAAATCACGCATTTGGTTTTTTTTTGACGAATTGGAGGGAGAAGATAGCAGTAAAGTGAAGTGCAATCAGTGTCAAGCAGTTATTTCTCGTGGTGGTCAGGGGAAAAAGGCAAATACTACGAGCAAACATTCACAACTGATGCTTCAACTAGGTTCTTATTAATCCTTATTAATTTCGAGATTGAATAACTTTGGGATGTCAAAGGAAGAGTTCCTATTTTTTATGTTATAATTGAACCTACTTATTATCAAGGATTATTTGCTTTAACCTATATTTTGTCATTTTATAAAAGACTAAAGGAAGAGTTCCTATTTAAATTTTCTACCAATTATTAAATTGTATTGTAAACTGAAACTGTTATTCTTATAATAACAAGAGTAAAGATACAATTTCATTTCAATCACTCAATTTTTTAAGCATATTAACATGAGTCAGAAGCGGGCCGACTAGTCGGTGTATTTAGCCGACTAATCGCCGACTAGTCGCCGACTACAAAAATGGCCGACTAGTCGGCGACTAGTCGGTACATCTCTAGTATAAACAAATTTTCATTATTTTATCTCCGTTTCAATCGGTAATTAAACAAGTGATATCCTTTTCAATGGTATTTAACCCTTTCAAGGACAACGAAAATCAGTGCGCGAGCGAAGCGAGCGCTTAAAATTTTTGGTTTTCAACGCTCTTTATAGTGAATCAATGCGCGAGCGCAGCGAGCGCTTTAAAATTTGGTTCGTAATGCTTTCCATAGTGATAATAAACTCAAGTTATTGCGCGAGCGAAGCGAGCGCTTACAATTTATGGTTTGCTTTCAAAGTGATAAAACAAAAGTTGTTAATATAAAATGTTTGTAAACGGTCCACGCTCAAACTGCTGAGCTGATTTGGATAAAATTTTGTTTTAAAATAATTTTTGAATCCACGGGGAGCGGCTGCTCTGGAGCTAATAACAATTTAAATTAATGATAAAACAGTAACAATCCTTGTCAGTGACAACTTTAAATAAAAGCATCACTTACAGACTACCGAACGACACATTAAACGTAGTGATTTGCTCAACCCACTCAGTGCTTACAATCAGCAGGAACTAGCCACACGACACGACATTTTACTTACTTCATCGTAGTTGTCAAGTTGGCAATAATACTTTCGCTACATCTCTGCAGAGTGAGTGGCTAATTTCGAGAAAAGTAATAGCTGAACTCCCGTTTTATTTCATGCCGCATGCTTTTGTATCGTATTATACAAAATGATCAGGGATACAATTTATGGTCCGATTATACAGATTTTGTATCCAATTATACAATCTGGCAGCCCTGCACTACGTTTTAAGAGTCGGCCTATGTCGGCACCTTCCTTTTACCCGTTGTTACGATTATGAACGTACTTTCTACCAACTTAACAACAAATACAGTGCTACCAACTTAAACAATAAACGTCAAAATAATAGTGCTGCACCAACCTGAAACCTATACATGCTATCGATATCGATAAAAATACTGCTTAGGATTTATTTTCAAAATCTCAAATATTTTACTTTAAAAAAATAAAAGCAAGCGGTAAATTCCACTACAGCACGCCTTCATATTCATACACACAAAATATTTGTAAGAATATTGACATGCTGTGAAATGGTTACCGCTGACTTTTTTCTAATAAAAAAAAGAGTAAGAATCAAGTCGTTTATTTAAAATAATTGAGGTTCATCATCACAATCACGTCAACCGTTAGACGTCTTTGGCTGGACTTTCTTCACAATAATCGGTCCAGATCTATCCCCATCCGGAGATTTTCGATCGGCAGTCCATCTTTTAGGGCCTCTGCCTACGCTTCATCTTCATAAGGACCTATAAATATAAATATGTAAATATAATAAATATGCGCCAGACAACACACTAATTACCTACTTTATGTCATTTAATTGTATTTGCTTGTTGCTGCACTTTGATATCGTGAGTGTCACTCACTTTAGAAGTCGAAACTGGGCAATCTATTAAATATCTGCAAGAAAAAATGAAAATAATTATTATTAACAACTAGTTGCAAATATAGATGGGCGGGTGGGTAAAAATCCGGTGGATATTTATCCAAATTATTCCCACCCGGTAGGTAAAAATTGATTTTTACCTAATTTACCTAGGTGTTTATTAAGAATGCTGGGTATTTATTAAATTTACGTTGAATACTCATTGTTTTGACTATCAGTAGGCTGTGTATGAATACCGAGACCTACAATATGATTAGAAATATCGTTTATGCTATACAGTCAGTCATCATATTCACTTAAAATTATAAATTATATTATTCGTTTCAACATAATCGGATAATGTTGAGTAGTATGAACAACCGTTTTTTTTAATTAGTATAACTTACAAAAGGACAGAGACAAAAGGAGTTATCTCAACTTTGCAATATTTCCCTTGATGACGGAGTACTTGATAGCGGTGATAGCACTCAATGTAAATCTGCATCTCGTCGTATTTTTTTGTTTTGCATCAGTATTTGAGTTTAATATATTTTGAGCACGTTTAACACTTTGACATATTATTCCTTAATCAGTCAGGTATCAAACGAATGCCGAGAGTCGCATAACAATGGAATTTTTATTGTGTCTCGTTTACACATACTTGACGAGTTAATTGCTAAAGCATTCTTGTATTATAAGTATTACAGAACAATAATTTTTGCGGATAAGCTGATTGACATGGTTAGGGCATCTGTGTTGTCTAACACCAAAATAAAAAGTGTTCCGGCTGGGAAACGAATATTGAAACCATGGATAACAAGTGGGGTTTTGCGATGTATTAGACTTAGAAATAATATGCAAAGTAAACTGTCTTTAGAACCTTATAATAATATATTGAAAATAACATATAAGCGATTTCGCAACTTCTGTGTCTCTTTGATTAGAAAAAGTAAGAGACAATACTTTAAAAATAAAATAAATAACTCGACTAAAAATAGTAAAGAACTCTGGGCAGCCATTAATACAGTCAGTCAATTTAAGGCTCAAAAAACGTCAAACAAAAATCTGATAAACATTTTACCCAACCCATTAGACTCTTTAAATTATGTAAATAAATTCTTTGTTGGTATTGGTAAAACACTGGCGCAAGATATAATTTCCCAGACTGGCGGCTATGTTGGACCGGTAAATAGTGGCTATGCTTCAACATCATCTTTTGTTCTGCTGGATACTGACCCGGAGGAAGTAAATAGAATCCTCTCAACTCTGGATACAGGTAGTGCATGTGGATGGGATGGCATTTCAACTCAATTTGTAAAAAGAGCTAGAGACTTTTTGGTTCCTCTTCTTAGTCGCTTAGCAAACCTATGCTTTGAAACTGGCATATTCCCTCTTGCCCTAAAGCGTTCAGTGGTCACCCCTGTGCACAAGGGTGGGGATAGAAGTGATGTGAATAACTTTCGGCCAATATCTGTGCTTCCATGCTTCTCAAAAATACTGGAAAAGCTTCTGAATACTAGACTTATAAGTTACCTTACCAAATACAATATTCTTTCGCAATATCAATATGGTTTTAGAAAAGGTATGTCTACGCAAGATGCTGTCATAGATTTGACAACTCATATTAGTGGAAAGGTAGATAATGGCCATAAATGTGTTACTGTTTTCATAGACCTAAAAAAGGCGTTTGACACTGTCTCTGTCCCCATCCTCGTGCACAGACTTGAGCATATTGGTGTAAGGGGAAAGCCTTTGCAACTGTTCAAAAATTACTTGGAGGGGAGGACACAAGTTGTAAAGGTTGGCGATTACCATAGCAATGAGGAAAATGTAACTTTTGGTGTTCCGCAGGGAAGCGTCTTGGGCCCCACACTTTTCTTAATATATATTAACAATCTATGTAAACTCGAAATTAATGGTGCCCACATTATCTCTTACGCTGACGATACAGCTGTTGTGTTTTCTGGGCCGTCTTGGAATTCTGTGCAAGTGGCAGCTGAGAGAGGCCTGGCTGGGATAGCCAACTGGTTGAATGCAAACTTACTTACTCTTAATACTACTAAAACACACTTTATCTGTTTTTCTCCCAGTCGGCGGTCCCAACCTGATTCTGACTTTCGAATCAAAATGCACTGCTGTGGTGGGTATCAGCGTATGAATTGTGGGTGTCCTACCCTGCAAAGAGTTGACGCTATAAAGTATCTGGGTGTTATGGTAGACCAAACTCTTTCCTGGCACAGCCATATTGATTTGATCATAGTAAGGATTAGAAAACTTATGTGGGTTTTTAAATCGTTGAGGTATGTTATGTCTAATACTTTGATAAACCGCATCTACGTGGCATTGGCTCAGTCTGTGTTAACTTACTGTATTCCAGTCTGGGGGGGTGCAACTAAAACCAAATTCCTTGAACTTGAAAGATCTCAAAGGTCACTTCTTAAAATTATGTACTCTAAACCTAGGATATACTCATCAGAAAAACTATACAAAGTTAGTAACCTTCTTACGGTAAGAAAACTTTATATACTGTATACAACTCTGAAATTACACAAAAGTCTGCCAGTGGGCCTTTCTACATTAAAGCGTGGACGTAGAGTTGCTGTGGCTCAACCCGATAGGTTTCATACAGCTTTTGCTAGACGACAATACAGTTGTCAATCTATTTTTATTTACAAAAAACTTAATAAAATTTTAAATATATATAGTATGAAAACATATGATTGCAAAGAAATTATAGTTAAATGGTTAAAATCACTTAAATACAATGAAACTGAAAATTTGCTGGAAAGAATAATATAGATTTGATATAGCTTTCACAAATGTACACACACACACACACAATCACAACACACACATAATATACACACATGCATCACACGAACAATAACACACCAACACACACTCACTGACCGTACACAAATAAGGAAAAAAAAAAAACTGATTTTTTATTTTTATTTAATTTAACTACATTGTCTACAGTATGATTTGGACATGTATTTCATTTTTGTTTATATACCTACTACTGTACTGTTGTAAAGGCTTTGAGCGAAACAAACCCTAACACAAGCATTTCTCAAATTGCTTAATAGGGTGGTTTCATATATTATATTATGTAATGGAAATGTTTAAGCAAATAAAATCATTTTTATTTTTATTTTTTATTTATAAATGCAATCTACGCGATTTTTGTAAGATTTGTAACTCAGTGTTTGACAGTTCTACCTTAAATCCGTCGTCGGTCGAGAAGTTGTAAAAATATTTATTACAAAGACTACGCGCAGTGACATTACATTCAAAACTGGCAAGTTTTAGCCAACAGTGATAGAACTGCGCACGTGGCAATCCCAGGTAGATAAAAAGATAAAGGGAAGGGTTGGAAAGATATTGATTGTTTTTGTTTGCATACTTATCGCTTGTGTGACTATGGTCATTGTGTGATCGTAGAGCTGACAAGTAATGAATTTACTGAGCACTTCATTTTCTTTTTAACGTGTTAAATACTCTCGTAGAATTTTCAGAATTCGTTGACGTGACCTTTCGTAAAACGCTTTATAGTTTACACATCGACACGTTAGGCTGCATTATTGCAGTAAATGTTGTCGATAAGCTTTCTTAAATTTCAACCACTTTATATGTATATTTATAAAATTAGTTCGTACTTAATTCATAAATCTACAAATACGCATAATGTACTGCACTAAATAAAATGTTGTCCTGTTAAACTGTTTAACCTTACACAGTCTCCCTCTTCTCTTCCCCTTTGGGATTGGCAAAATGCAGGTACGCACTGTATTTGCAACTAAATGACAGGTTTTATTGGATTTAAGTAAAAATATACCATTTTTATAGTTCAGTATTATAAACTACTTGAAAAGAAATTGAATCGCACCATAAAAGTGACAAACTTAAAAAAATATATTTCATTTAATTTTTAAATACAGGCTTTAATTTATACCCGGTATCAATTGGAATCGGGTGGGTTAAAATAGCGTGGATTGGATATTTATCCAGTGGCTGGGTTTATATCCGGGTAGGCGCCCATCTATAGTTGCAAAGCAATGTTTTAATGAATACTTTACCTATTTTTCGTTTTTTTTAGCACTGAACGTTTGAAGTACGTTTCAAGTCTTCTGATTGTGACGATGATTCCGCTTTATAAGTAGATGGACAATCGAGTATTGTATCTACAAAAAAATATATAGTATCATATGTTTATAGAAAGTATAATTATATGTTATTTGAATTTGATGTAGTATTTCAAAACACAAACTTTCTTCTTCTTGATTTGAGTCACAAATAGGGATATTTGCAGGAATGTCATCAGTAAGTGGTGGATTAAGAAGATTTAATGTAGGTACAGCATATTGTTTTAGTCGACTTCTTTCATTTAATTTATATAAAGGTAAATAAGCCAAATCTTTATTGCCTGTAGCTTTAACCCACAAGCGAGATCTAGAATATAAAAAAAAACCATTCAATTTTAAAAAATAACACGTTTAAAATCACTCGTCAAAACTATCGACATAATTTTATGTATGAGCACCGCACTATTTACAAACGTAAATATGATTATTTAATTCTTTATGCGATTATTGTAACAAATATAGTTAGTAGGCAGTCGAATTCAGTCATTAGACATCATAATTTGCATGCACATAATGAGAAAAAACCTAAACTTGCTGATCATCTACCTGTTAGGTTCCAGAGGAAATCTGGCTAAAAATATGTCAGAAGTACATTTTCTGACTCGCCTCACACCACAAACTTCACATTTTCTTAGTGCTTTACCTCCCATAACTCGCGAATTTACATGATTCTTCTGTTATATCCAATGAAAACAAAATTGCAAAACGTGATCAACGAAATGACAAAGAAAGAATCGCCATTTTGACAATAATACCACCATTCAATTTGACGTATAACCCGACTAAAATTTGAATGCTGTCATGATAACGTGATACTATGCGGCGTCAAACATTTTTAATATGGTAAGATAGTATTTTTGTCTGATTGTTGGCACAAAGTACGTTCATAATGTTGATTGTTCGCAGTGGCGACCATTTCTGCCGGTGTTTTTTTTTAAACTTGGGTTTCACGGCTCTGGGTTTCTGCCGGTGTACAAGCCAGAGTTACCATTATTAATATTAAGAAATTCGCGTAAGCAATTTGAAAATAGGCGTATTACCAAACACCGGCTAATTTCATTTAATATTAAATATTATTATGGCAATCCATTTTCATGAACCTATTATTTTTATCGGTGATAAATAGCGAGTAAGGAAAACAATAAAATGGCCTACATCTCCTTTGTATTTAGGTATAACTGGTAGAGAATGCCGTTCGGCGTTAATTCCACGTTATGATTTCCAGACAGAAGTGATTATTTTTGTAAAAAGCGGCAACCTTTATCAATCGTCGTGGCGCCATGCTGTCATTCTACAGATACAATAAGTTGGTTGGTAATTTCATACAGAAAGAAAAAATCTTCGCTTTAAAAGAGCGTGCTACTTAGTAAAATTCTATAGGATTTGACAGCGAAAGACCTTATGACAGCGAGACCGTTTTCTAAGAAATAATGGATTTAGTGGAAACGTCAAGTTTCCGTCGCTGGAATTTTTGAAAAATTATGAATGGTTAAAGTTATAATTTAAGTTTTGTATACCAATTTCAGATGAAATGGCTTGTGCTATAAGCAACTGTGAAGTTCGCCGAGGATACAATCCGGAAAATCATACTTTTCACCAGTAAATATGAATCATTGATAAAATTTTTAATTCCAAATTTTACAAAATTTGTGAGTGAAATTGACTCCGATGCCAAATTGTACAGTAAATTTAGGATTTTCTTTGTGATTTGCAGCCATATAACAATGTTTCCAATATAATAATACAGATATTTTCAGTAAAATAAGAAACCGTTTTTTTACACTAGGGCTTGACTAAATGATGACGTCATCAGTATCGATAAATTTTTTGACAGATTTTTTAGGTAACCGTTATTCTTGCACAGCTTCTTCTCAGCAGTGGCCCACACAACTGTCCCGAAGCTGTGCTGTGGTAAGGTCTATGTTAGAACGTGTATAAGTGCTTCTAGCAAGTCTTCCTTCATACATAAATTAAGAAATTTGTATTAAAAAAAAAAAGTGGTCTTGTTTATCAAATACAAAGTATTACGTTATTAAAAGTGCAATAATTTATTTTTATAATTTATTTTTATTTATATTATTGTATCAATTTACATGATTTATCGTAACCTTGTCGATAAAACTTGGACCACCATAAGATACACATCACTATTGAACGCACACATGCACACAGACTTTTTGGTTTCGCTGAAAATCCGCCTTTGTCATTCTATACTATACTACATTCTATGGGTAATTTGGTATATTCCAGATCTCTGCTGTCGCCAAAAACCGCCAAAAAATACTCAGCTGTCATCTGTCTGTCATTCATTGGCTTAGCTGTCATGTCATGTCGGCTGCACAGATTAGTTAGAGGTCGGCCGGCTGTTTGTTTGCCTCGCTTTTGAGTGAAGCAGTGAGTGAAGGCCATTTCAGTGCCAAAAATTGTTATCATAACAGTACGAGCAAAATGTTTAGTTTAGTTTTAAGTGTTACTTAAGAAAAATTTTGTAAAAATATTTTAGTGCTGAATAAACGTTTTTTCTTTCTTCCTTTCTAAATTTAATAAAGTAAAACAGTTTTGTGACATATACATATACTTATACATATATATATCTCCAGGGGCTATATACTCAAAGTTCACTCAGTATGTGTCAGTGACGGCAAAAGCACGTCACGACTACTGGTATTCTGCAAAGACCATTTAGGGATAGCCCCAGGCCAATTTCTTCTTATCACTTTGATAAGACCTATTGTCCCAAAAAACTGTGTTTTATCATGGTAGCCCTAAATCGGCATGAACTAACCAACCGTCGCGTCGTTGAAATTATGACAATTGAACAATTAGCATTTTGCCTTAATTTTGCAAATCCGCGAGCGTTATAAACTGACGACTCCATATGTTATGTAAACGGCGGAATTATACGTTTTGCCTGCGACATAATCACTACTCACTCATTCATTATTCATTTTAGCCTTTTGACAGAAAGAAAAGTCAACGAGTGGCATTTATGGCCTAGAACGTGCCTAGAACCATACAATTAATATTCCGATCGGAAAGGGAAAATAATAAGGGAAATAATGAAAGGGATAATAATTCTAAGATGCCTAGTAGAACTCAGAGCCGTTAGAAAGCCTCATAGAATGTAGTATAGTATAGAATGACAAACGCGGATTTTCAGCGAAACCAAAAAGTTACTTTACATGTGTGCGTTCAATATTCTCAGGTTCAATAGTGATGTGTATCTTATGGTGGTCCAAGTTTTATCGACGAGGTTACGATAAATCATGTAAATTGAAACAAAAATAATTAAATCAATGCACTTTTAATAACATAATACTTTTTATTTGATAAACAAGACAACTTCATTTTTTTTAAATACATATTTATTTATTTATGTATGAAGACTTGCTAGAAGCACTTATACACGTTCCAACATAGACCTTACCACAGCACAGCTTCGGGACAGTTGTGTGGGCCAGTGCTGAGAAGAAGCTGTGCAAGAATTACGGTTACCTAAAAAAACAGTCAAAAAATTAATCGATACTGATGACGTCATCATTTAGTCAAGCCCTAGTGTAAAGAAACGGTTTCTTATTTTACTGAAAATACCCGAATTATTTTATTGGAAACTTTGATATATGGCTGCAAATCACAAAGGAAGTCCTAAATTTACTGTACAATTTGGCATCGGAGTCGATTTCACTCACAAATTTTGTAAAGTTTGGAATTAAATTTTTTATCAATGATTCATATTTACTGGTGGAAAGTATGATTTTCGGGATTGTATCCTCGGCGCACTTCACAGTTGCTGAAAGCACAAGTCATTTCATCTGAAATTGTTATACAAAACTTAAATTATAATTATATCCATTCATAATTTTTCAAAAATTCCAGCGACGGAAACTTGACGTTTCCACTTGTAGTATCCCGGCATCCCGGGTATCGGCTCCTTACGTCACAGTTCACACTGACTAACACGTCCGTCCTCCACCGTGGTGGCGAGTAAAGTATCCCCACTACCACCCCGCCCCGGCGTCGTCGGGGAACCAGTGTGCGCAGGAGACGACAGAATACTTCCTTCTCTTTTTCACATACACTACATCCCTCCCTTGTTTTAATTTAAATAAAACTATTTATTTTATATCTCGATTAAATCATTTATGAAATATCAATTTATACATATACATTATTGATATTGGTATTGACATGTTGATATATATATATTTTTTTATCCTTCTTCCATCCTCCCTTATATTATATAGCTTTATTTTTGACAGTTTCCTATACCTGTATTCAAGTGGAAAACGTTTTTACTTAAATTCTGACTAAGTGTAGTTTCATCATTCCATACTCCAATGTCCCCGTTCTAATATTCTGAATGCAATACATCAACGAGAGCAGTTTTTAATGAGTTAAAAGCTGTCTGCTGCCCTTCCTACCATAACTATCTGATATCCAATTTTGTTGTCATTCTTCAAACGAAGCAGTTTCTTCAAAGTTCGGTCTTTGTAGCCTCATTTGGTATCCACTTTTCTACATAACATATTAATCTCATAAAGATTAGCAAATCCGCTATTATCGTATAGGTTTTTGCGATATTAAAAACCTTTCGCAAAAATGAATGTTATCATGTGCCTTTAGTCCAGGTCCGGGTTAAGTTCAAGCTGATGAAAAGCATACCATATGACGTCTAGTTTACTAAATACTTCAACGTCCTAATTATTCAGTAATATAAATTAAATCAATAAAAATATTTATCTCTTCATCTACACTCACTTCAGACCCTACCACAGCCTCGAGCAACTGTGGGCTAGTGCTGGAAAGAAACTATGCAAGAAACATAATTCACTATACTTGTCAATGCCTCTTTTAAAAATTAACAATGTTTTTGGTTGTTAAAAGTAATTCATACATTATAATATTTTTTAATAATTAACTTCTTTTTAATACCCTTCGTCATTAAAGCTTTTGAAACAACCAAATCATAAATCGGTTAGTCTACTACTTATGTTTCTTATTATTTTTTCTTTTTGTACATTACCTTATGAGAGAAATAACGACCTTTTAAATTCTAAATTGTGAAATAAGCATAACTTTATTATACTTTTTTGCGTAAATAAACATACAAATATTACTTTTCATAGAAATACTGAAAGTACAGTACAGTTAACATCCTTTTTTTACCACTTCTAAAGAACCTGAGGTTGTAATGTAGATTATAAATTATAATAGCTCAAACAAGGTATGAATATTACGTTTTGTAGCACGCAAATGCAAACATCATTCTCATCAATTGGAATGATCTGAATGACCTATTCTAACCCCCTCTACTTTTCAAATATTATGTCCTATCACTCCAAAAGTTCTTCTATTTTTTTGCGACGACTTTTTCTGTGATACAGGCTTGACTTATCAATATGTTTTTATTATCATCGTCATCAAACTCTAGAACTTGGCCGTTGTCAGCGGAGCTTTCCATATTTTCCGAGCTTCTACCATTTTCTCGACTTCCTGATACGATACGACGTTAAACGTTAGCTTTATTTGCCCCATATAGCTTATTATTCTTCTTCCTCGCTTCCTTCTATCATTCTATTCTTATTTATTTTTTATTTCAAGACTTTATTGCTCAAATTAAGTGTACAAAGGTGGACTTCTTCCCTCTATTAAGGTTTTGATCAAATGATTGTGTCGAATCAGGTGCTCTAACATTTTTCCTCTTCTACCTTCTATCGTTTCTATCTTTTTTTTTTACATTGTCATCCAAGTTATAGTTCTATATGCCCTCAAACATCGAAAATGTTTCCTAGTTTGTTTAACCTATTTTGAGAACCTCCAAATCAATTGCTGTCACTCCTCTAATTACGTAGAATTTTGCATTTTTTATCCTTCTAATATGAGAAAACTGAATTTTAGCACCAAAGAATCCTTGTGTTATCAAATGAAAATTATAAATTGCACTTGTAAAATGTTACTGTGACTCTGTGCCAGACGAGGAATCGAACCCCGTAAATGGATAGTACTCTCATATGCCAGAAAGATCCTATCTGATTGCTTTGTTTGTCAAAAACCTGTATTTTGTATTTTTACCATGTTGTCACTAATTAAGTTTACACCCGGAATCGATCACCTTTTTTTACTTTTATTCCTCCTACTGTACATTTCACCATATCATCGTCCCCAGCATTAAACACATAGTGAATTTTCTTCCTCTGATTTGTTAGTACTTGTTGTTTCTTCAATGTTTCTCAGTTCCATATTCGTTTGTTTTCACGTTTTTATTGGTAATTCTGATTTATACATAAATTCGCATTCGTCTTCTTCTTCAAATGACTGCTTTAAAGTGAAATATTTTCTCACATTTTAGACACCTTTTCTTATATTTCCTTTATTGCTAATTTTTTAATTGTCTTTTCACAATTTCCAAAGTGTTAGCATCTATAATGATTTTATTTAAAGTCATGTCGTCTCCTGACTTCAAAATGTTTTATGTCGTAGCTTTTTAGAATTGTACTTCTCCGTGAGTTGATATTTTAAGTCTATGAATTTGCATTTAGAAGCTTGCTACCGAAGTCTTAATAATTTTTTTTTAATTTTATTATTTTCGCCTCGTTTTATACCTCTTAATTCGTGTCTTTTATGTCTTGCTTTGCTGGAGGCAAAGTATTCATCCTTTTTGTTTATGGCTATTTTGAATACATCTATTTGACCATCTTTAAGTTGTAGTCCACCACAATTCAATAAACTTGGCCGTTTTTGACTGCTTTGTTTTAGGTTCGCCGCTGCTTTTAGGTAAAATTTCACTTCTATTTTCCCACGTAAGTAATACCGAACCAACTTCACCTTTGCATTCAAATTTTTCTAAGAGAAGCTATCAACAAAAGTTGTTCGCTCGTAACCCAACCACACCATTCATTCAATGACCATTTCCATGTTATTCATTTTCACCACTATCAACTATCGTCATTTCAAACTAAAAGCCTACCTAACCATCATTATTGTCTTTATTTTCATCATCTTCATCGTCGTATTATTATCATCGTCATCATCATCATCTTGCTCATCATGATCATTGATCATCATTATCATCATCACCATCTTCATCGACATCTTCATAATCATCATAATCGTCATCGTTTTCATCATCATTATCATCATTGTCATCTTCATCATCATCAACATTATTGTCGTCTTCATCATCATCAACATCAACGTCATCGTCATCGTTATTATCAGTGTCATCGTCTTTATCGTCATAGTCATCGTCATTATCATCACTATCGTCATTGTCATCATCATCATCATCATCAACATCATCATCATCTTCATCATCGTCATCGTCATCATTATCATCATCATCTTCATCATCTACATCATCTTCATCTTCATCATCATCAACATCATCGTCATCATCAACATCATCATCATCTTCATCATCATCATCATCATCGTCATCGTCATCGTCATCGTCATTGTCATTGTCAGTGTCATCTTCTTCATCGTCATAGTCATCGTCATCATCATCGTCATCATCATCATCATCATCATCATCATCATCATCGTTACATTATCATCATCATCTTTATCGTCATCTCCATCATCTACATCATCTTCATCTTCGTCATCATCAACATCATCGTCATCATCAACATCATCATCATCTTCATCATCATCTTCATCATCATCGTCATCGTCATCGTCATCGTCATTGTCATTGTCATTGTCAGTGTCATCTTCTTCATCCTCATAGTCATCGTCATCATCATCGTCATCATCATCATCATCATCATCATCATCATCATCGTTACATTATCATCATCATCTTCATCGTCATCTTCATCATCTACATCATCTTCATCTTCATCATCATCAACATCATCGTCATCATCAACATCATCATCATCAACATCATCATCAACATCATCATCATCATCATCATCATCGTGTTCGTCATCGTCATCACCATTGTCAGTGTCATCGTCATCATCTACATCATCATCATCTTCATCATCATCAACATCTTCATCATCATCAACATCAACATCATCATCGTCATCATCTACATCATCATCAACATCATCATCATCGTCATCGTCATGGTCAGTGTCATCGTCATCGTCATCATCTTCACCATCGTCATCATCTACATCATCAACGTCAACATCATCGTCTTTAATATCAATATCGCCATCTTCAAAGTCATTTCGTTAAATCATTTATCAAAAGACTACTATTATATCTAATAACCTTGTTTTATTTATATTTGTGTACCCAGTCGCGTATCGCCCCAATTGCACGCATGTACATTTTATATTATGTTTAATTTTATTGCAAATAAATACCTTCTGTAAAGAGCTAAACTCCCATTTATTGGCCTAATAAAGTAATTTCTTACCAAGAATAAACTGTTTTTCTGTATTGTGTGTGAATTTGAAACCATTTCAAATTCACACCCTATCAATAAGACAAGTGGGTATGGTATTATAAATTAGACCTTTACTTCAAATCCTTCCTTACAGTTATTGTTATTAGTTATTAATTGTATTTTTAAATGGAATACAATCAAATGTTATATTCAGCTCATCATTGCATAAAAGAAAGACACGCCTTCATAAAATTTACAGTTAGCCTTATATAAGTGAAAAGTATTTTAAGAATTTATTACTGCATCTATTTATTATTACTATCATCTATAATTATCTGTATCTGCATGTAAAGAGATGAAATTTAAGTTGTATACACTCTCTGTACATCATTTTCCAATTTCGCTAATATAATCAAAATATTTTGATTACCTCTGTATTATGTTTTATCCTATCCTATATTAGATATACTTCATCATGCTATGTAAACATGTTTTGGATTGACAGTGCTAGCATACCTAGACCCTATATTATGTAACTGTCTATAATTCTGGTTTGTGTACTTAACAAATGAATTGCTCAAAAACTGACAAAAGTCACATCAATTAATCGCAATAACATACGAATAGATATTATCAATTATTAATGCTATAACTTAATTATTTCCGAAACACCACATTTTCTCGTTCGTCATAATGTTACGTTTAAAAACTTTATGTTTAAACAACCATTGAAATGCATAAATAGCAAATACCTTTATAGGTAATAAATACAATACATCACGTAACCCGCTTTATTAATTATGTTTTGCTGCATAGCCTTTTCATACACCTACGTTTCACATAGGAGGTACACATGGACGTCGTAGATATACACATAATATCTATACGTAAGCTTTTGTTATCACAAATGAATTCCCCTAACGTTAACTCTCAAGAAAACATTAGTTGGTAACTTCCCACCCGCTGTGCCTGCGATACGCTTACTTAAAATCGTGTAAACAACACAAACAAAGCTATTTACAAAATATTTCATATATTTTTCTTCAACATTGTAATATAGGATACTAATAAACTGTTAGCGAATTTATTTAGCCCGATGTAACTTCAATTATTGTACTAAATGCATTATGAGACTTATATCAAACACATATTGTTTTCTCCCTTTTTTTTTATAAATGATTCACAGTACTTACATCCTCGTTGCCAAATTGTAGTATCCCGGCATCCCGGGTATCGGCTCCTTACGTCACACTGACTAACACGTCCGTCCTCCACCGTGGTGGCGAGTAAAGTATCCCCACTACCACCCCGCCCCGGCGTCGTCGGGGAACCAGTGTGCGCAGGAGACGACAGAATACTTCCTTCTCTTTTTCACATACACTACACCACTAAATCCATTATTTCTTAGAAAACGGTCTCGCTGTCATAAGGTCTTTCGCTGTCAAATCCTATAGAATTTCACTAAGTAGCACGCTCTTTTTAAAGCGAAGATTTTTTTCTTTCTCTATGCTATGGAAAGCCTTCCTTGTTCCTTCCTTCCTTTCCTTCATTCATTCATTCATTCATGACATTTCTAAAGAAAATAATCACAAAAATTATCCACAGATTAGTAAGAGTACCTATGTATGAAGAATTGAAATGTGAATTTATCCCTAACAAATCCATGAAAGCTGAAATTCTTCATTTTAGCTTCGTAATGCTAGTTGCCTAGTAAGCTCATACGTACGAATCTTTACAGTATGGATAACATAATCTCATGGACCGATGAAAACGAGGCGATCATCGCCACCAACACAGACGCTACAGAGTGCAAGAGGTGCGCAGTTGAACTGGGCTATTGGAAAGACGACTACATTTCGTATTTCGTGAAGCATGCCGACCGCAAAGCCCCGGAGATCAACAGAGGCTACTATGCCAGAGTCCGCGCTATGGAAATGTTTATCCACCAATTCCTGGAGGTTAGACTAGAAATACACTTACATTCAGTAATATTATTACTGCAGTATGGAAAAGCAGACTGCTGAATTTTTCAATTGCTTAAAACATATATAATATCTCCTATTCCTATTGTTTTACACTTTTAAGCCCTATGGGTATTATATGTTACACTTTTTCTTTTCTCCAGTGACAATACTGAATAATTGTAATGTTTCAGAGGTGTGGCACCAAGTGCCAAATAATAAACTTGGGCTGTGGATATGATACACTGTACTGGCGTCTGAAGGATTCCACCCAAGCTGTGGCCAATTTCATTGAATTGGATTTTCCCTCAGTTACGGCTAAGAAGTGTCATGTTATTAAGCGAAATAAGCAATTGCTTGAAAAGATAAGTAATGAAGGTATGTCACGTGTTTTTTTTACTGTTTTTGTGTAATGCAATTTCTTTATAGGTTGTTTTTTCCATTTGTTTTTAGTGGTTTTATAGGGTTCTTAGGCCAGTATCTTAATTCCGACAAATATTTATGGCGGAGACTCATCATAACACAGTTCCGTGCTGACGGTGGAACTCCTTTACGCTTAGGAGTTTAGTAATAATGACAGCAGCAATTGTGTGAGGTGACTTTAAAACTTATTAATGATCTGATGCAAAAGATACAATGCCCTTCTACAGAATTCCATTTTTTATTAATGGTGAATGGGCTGAAATGAACAGAATTGCAAGAATTAACCTTGTTTGTACTTCTGTGGGGGGGACTTAACAAAACCGGGCTGTAACGCCCTAATCAACTGCATTTGCACGAACTTCAACTTATTAGTCAGAGATCACATAGAAATTGACATCCTCGGTGACAGACAGTCTCTTTAAAGGTGATGTTTTCGTGTATGGGGAAAATGCCAACACTTTGTACATGACACTAAAAAATAGCTTATGTAAAGCTTAATCATTTTTAGAATGATTTTCGTCCATAAAATCTTAAATTTTTGGGAAATATGTAACATAACCTATCAGCAAGATCGAAAGCGGAGAGCAAAATGACACTTGACGTTGATAGATAAGGCAAAAAATGATTTAATTCAGACTACAAGGCCCATTGTGTAAGTAAAATGACTTAAACCTATATTAGTATTTAATTATAACACATGAATGTTAAGTTGTTATAAGGCAAAATGACATTTGACATTGATAGATTCACTTTTTCAACATGTTTTTGGAGTAAGTGTATAAACAGAAGTAATTAGCCTAAAAATTGTAAATTAAATTAAAATTACATTTATAGTATGTCTAATTACCTGTATTTTTAGCTATTTTTAGAGAAATTGACATGGTTTTGGCATTTTTGTAAACATCTCCTTTAAGTTTAAAGTCTACCCAGCAGACTATTAATTAGAGTATTACATATACTGTTTTTCTTTTTATTCACTGTTTTCTAAAATAAGAGTAAATTGTGTGAAATTTGCTAGAATAATTATTGTCCTTAATGTGTCCTTTGTATTCCTTAGTATAAAAGAAGTCCTATCTTCGTTTTAGTTCAGAATATTGAATGAAATTAGTGGCGTGGCTGTAAAACATCTAAAATTCCTGAATATTACGATGGCAGATGTGAAGTGACGCAGCGACAAAGTACCTACACCCTGCCGGCTGAAAGAACCTAAGTTCGTTCAATTTATTTTATAAAACTTTTGAAAAGAAAGTTTGTTTTTAAACCTTGGACTATCAAGGACGACAGCACTAATTTCCTTAAATATTTATGAAATATATAAACTAAGAACTTAAAAGTGACACTTCAATTAGGGATTATTATTGTGCGTGACCAGGAAGCATCACACACACATTAAATTTTAAATTTTGTTTATAGTTTTATAGTTACAGCTGGATTAGACCAATTAGTAATATTTTTTCTCAGATGGTGAGGTGATAATTCGGCAGGGGGACTTGCATTCTGATGGGTACCACCTGCTGGGCTGCGACCTGAGCTGCCTGGGCGAAGTGAAGCGCAAGCTGGAGGCGGCGGGCGCCACGGGCGAGCTGCCGGCGCTGCTGCTGGCGGAGTGCGTGCTCGTGTACCTGCGTCCGGACTCCGCGCGCGCATTGCTCGAGTACGTAGCGAGCGCTTTCCCTCGCTGCGCACTGCTGGTGTACGAGCAGTGCAACCTCGGTGACAAGTTCGGTGAGGTGATGGTGCGCAATCTGAACGCGCGCGGCTGCTCGCTGGCCGGCGAGCGCCACTGCCGCGAGCCCGCCGCGCAGGCCGAGCGGCTGCGCGCCATGGGCTTCGAGCAGGCGCGCAGCTGGGACATGCAGTGCGTGTGGCGCGCGCTGCCCGAGGAGGACCGCGCGCGCGTCGAGGCGCTGGAGATGCTGGACGAGCGCGAGCTGCTGCTGCAGCTCAACGCGCACTACGCGCTCACCGTCGCTACGAAGGGCGACATGTTCGCCGATATGGACCTCAACTCGTAAGCGCCGCGGCCCCGGCGGTTC
>OY757252.1:1338100-1536885 GCA_963584085.1 Pyrausta aurata
GTCTGTCACAGGTTCACAGTTGTCTTTTTACAAGTGCAATTTATATTATTAAGTTTGTATGGTGACAAAACACTATAAAAACAAAAATAAACTATAAATTGGCTTTCATCATCTTAACTGATTGTTAAAATATTTGTAAAAATATTTTCCTTCAGATATTGTGAGAGCAATCTCACAACATTGATGATGTCACGCAGCCTACGCGTTAAGAAGCGCTTGCAAAATTCAACAGGCCTGTTAATGTGACGGTGGCCGAGTGGTATAGGCATACGCCCGGATTGCGTAAGACACGGGGTTCAATTCCTCGTCTGTCACAGGTTCACAGTTGTCTTTTTACAAGTGCAATTTATATTATTAAGTTTGTATGGTGACAAAACACTATAAAAACAAAAATAAACTATAAATTGGCTTTCATCATCTTAACTGATTGTTAAAATATTTGTAAAAATATTTTCCTTCAGATATTGTGAGAGCAATCTCACAACATTGATGATGTCACGCAGCCTACGCGTTAAGAAGCGCTTGCAAAATTCAACAGGCCTGTTAATGTGACGGTGGCCGAGTGGTATAGGCATACGCCCGGATTGCGTAAGACACGGGGTTCAATTCCTCGTCTGTCACAGGTTCACAGTTGTCTTTTTACAAGTGCAATTTATATTATTAAGTTTGTATGGTGACAAAACACTATAAAAACAAAAATAAACTATAAATTGGCTTTCATCATCTTAACTGATTGTTAAAATATTTGTAAAAATATTTTCCTTCAGATATTGTGAGAGCAATCTCACAACATTGATGATGTCACGCAGCCTACGCGTTAAGAAGCGCTTGCAAAATTCAACAGGCCTGTTAATGTGACGGTGGCCGAGTGGTATAGGCATACGCCCGGATTGCGTAAGACACGGGGTTCAATTCCTCGTCTGTCACAGGTTCACAGTTGTCTTTTTACAAGTGCAATTTATATTATTAAGTTTGTATGGTGACAAAACACTATAAAAACAAAAATAAACTATAAATTGGCTTTCATCATCTTAACTGATTGTTAAAATATTTGTAAAAATATTTTCCTTCAGATATTGTGAGAGCAATCTCACAACATTGATGATGTCACGCAGCCTACGCGTTAAGAAGCGCTTGCAAAATTCAACAGGC
The DNA here is from genome assembly GCA_963584085.1 of Pyrausta aurata. NCBI lineage: Eukaryota > Metazoa > Arthropoda > Insecta > Lepidoptera > Crambidae > Pyrausta > Pyrausta aurata. Next base: position 1,339,253 of record OY757252.1, read on the forward strand.
CTGTTAATGTGACGGTGGCCGAGTGGTATAGGCATACGCCCGGATTGCGTAAGACACGGGGTTCAATTCCTCGTCTGTCACAGGTTCACAGTTGTCTTTTTACAAGTGCAATTTATATTATTAAGTTTGTATGGTGACAAAACACTATAAAAACAAAAATAAACTATAAATTGGCTTTCATCATCTTAACTGATTGTTAAAATATTTGTAAAAATATTTTCCTTCAGATATTGTGAGAGCAATCTCACAACATTGATGATGTCACGCAGCCTACGCGTTAAGAAGCGCTTGCAAAATTCAACAGGCCTGTTAATGTGACGGTGGCCGAGTGGTATAGGCATACGCCCGGATTGCGTAAGACACGGGGTTCAATTCCTCGTCTGTCACAGGTTCACAGTTGTCTTTTTACAAGTGCAATTTATATTATTAAGTTTGTATGGTGACAAAACACTATAAAAACAAAAATAAACTATCAATTACACTCGTTACAATCCCCTTGCAAACACCCCTACGCCAATCCGCACTGAGCCCGCGTGGTGAACATACTACCTCACATTTGAGGTAAGGCCTTTGCCAGCAGTGGGATTCTTACAGGCTTTACTTTTTTTTACAATCCATTAAAGGTGAGAGTAAACCAAAGAGTAATCTTATACGATTAAAAAACCAAACATAGATTTGCGATTAGTGTACGCAGATAACAACAGATTATGTCATCGCACGTCACACGATGCGATCAGCTGTTTGCTAACTGAAACTGATAGACAGCATCGCTGGTGAGCGTGGGTGGATAAAAATACTTGTAGGGTTGTTATGTATTTAATGAACAAAAGAAAAGAAGAAGAAACATAAAAGTGAAATACTTGTTCACCTCTTTATGGCTATATTTTTGCTTAGCTTTTGTCTCTAGTTCATTTATTTTAATTCCATTACCGTACGAACACGTTTTCTAAAACGTGAAGAAGGTATCATGTATTTTCAATTGCAACTATGTGAATTTAAACACTTTAACATTTGCATTACCACGACTTTTTGAAATAATAAGAGACTAATTCTGATATATAAGTAGGTAAACATTCAAGGACATCGAATGTAAAATAACTGTAAAAAAATTGAGATTGTTTTAAGTACATAGACACACGAACATAACGCGATCGCGATAAACATAATTACCTTATGTTTTTCCTGACTGTTGTTATTGGTAGTTTTAAGGTTTTAAGAGCGCAAATCGTGAAAAGCACGCGTGTCTACTTTATACTGGTGTCCAATATTATCAACGGGATGATAAAGTGAAAAAAGACGAATTTAATATTGCAAGCGATAACAAGAAAGGTTTGTTCCGTATTTTTATTTTTCTAGTCCTTTTGCCATTTATCTACGCCCGGAAAATATTTTATCATCCTGCTTTTATTAGGTCTCATAAACTTGCTGCGATATTGCGTTCCTTGGTAGGTATTTACTTGCTGAAGACGCTGTATTTTATTTTTTACTTAAAAAAACATTTACAATACTCACATGTTCCAAACTGCCAGTTCATAATTGATTTCTGATGCAAATCCCCGAAATATACATTAACGTCTGCCTAAACAAAGTTTACTTATCACATAAGTATGGTGCTACGCCTGCCAATTTATAGAGGTGTGAAGCTGACAGGCTTACAGAGTTCACAAACACCCAATGTAGAATGAGGTGCTAACATTAGCCTGAAGACATTACTTGCAGACTTGGTAAAGCTTTGCCTCTACTAAAAGTCACACCTGAATATTCGTGTGTTTGAAGAAGATTTAAGGTCTACTTTCAATAATGACCTTACTATATTGCATACTTAGTTTCTATAATATGTTCTAAAGTAAACCAAGGAAGGAGTTAAATTAAGCAAAAACTTGTTCTAAGAACTCATAGCATGTCATCATCTACTGAATCTACTGAATCGCGGCCCGTAAAAAATAAAAATATTTTTCAGCTGGATTTCAGCAGTCAGGTTTTTTGTGCTGTAAATAGTCGCTCTATTTTCTTAGACGGATTGGATTTTTACAATAGAGCCTGACTCACTTATTATCCGCTATTTAACTCGTCAAGTATGTGTAAACGAGACACAATAAAAATTCCATTGTTATGCGACTCTCGGCATTCGTTTGATACCTGACTGATTACAAATAACAAAATGGCGGACAATAATTGAGCCAATTGTTCTATACCCCTTTCACCATACTATTGCCACATTTCCATTTTATTTAATAAATTTTATATCCTGTAGTGCGACACAGTCATAACCCTTTATTCATCGGGGAAGCGAAAAGGCGCTGACACCGAGTTATACATGTGTCGTTCGAGCACATTATATTCAGATCTCTGCGATGTCTTGCTTTACTACAAGATTCACGAGACCGCGTATCAAGCAAATTCGCGAGGCGGCTTTATTACGATGAATATACGTTTGACGAGTTACGACTTGGGGGTAAAGAGAGAGAGAGAGAGCGAAGAACTGATGGTTGGGGCAGAAAAGTTTTAGATTGGAGACCCTTTGACCAAAAACACAAAGTAGGACGTCCAACACGAGATGGACAGACGACCTTGTAAAGATCGCAGGATCACACTGGATGCAGACCGCTTGCGATCGGTCACTGTGGAAAAGCGTAGGGGAGGTCTATGTTCAGCAGTGGATGTCCTTTTGCTGACAAAGATGATAAGTTCGTTGGCGCATAAATTAGAGCGCAAATCTTATTATCATGCAAAAAAATTTTGAGTACTCGCTACGTTACCATTGTACTCGTAAATTAAATTGTATGCCTGTCTTGTTGTATGCTTTTAGATTTTATTCTACGCTCGCGTTTGCCCAGTAGTTGTGTGGCTGTCTCGTATAATTAATTAGTTACCTATTTTTTTTGCGCTAGTTACTCGTAGCTTTCGTTGTTGTCGTGTCACAGTAGGTCCAAAACTCGTAACTATATTTTGATCAAATTTTTGGCGCTCGCCACTCTTCTTGCGATAGTCCTCAGATGTGTCGCTTTCATAAACAAGAAACATATTTCCCCGTAATAAATCAAATAGTTTTTTGCTGCATCAACATTAACTTATGTACTATACCTAAAAAAATATTTGTATAGTTTTAAGATTTATTCAAATTCTTCTAAAAAATAAAAATAAAACACTAATTTCGTTTTAGCGTTTTTGAGCGTGATCTGGTGTTCGACAGCTAAGTTATGTCGAGACTACCGTGAATGAAGAGTAAAGAGTTCTCAAGTCAAAAATATTGGTTCCGATAAGGAACAGGTCCGAGGCTATGATGGTCTCAATCTAGCTAACTAGGTTCCATTCAATCGAATTTTTGCATACATTTTTCCTCAAACAAACCAGTTACGTCCCGTTACCTGTCTAGCAAGATTTTAATCACGTGTGTTGTTAGTCGGTTTGATGTAACCAAGTATTACTTTTGATTCTAGAGGCTGAGTTGTGCGAAGAGTACAGAAATTACCAACAAGTATGTTTATCCTCATGCGAACCTTTACACGATTTCCGATATTCAAAAGCGAGTAACAGCGAAGCCATTAACTTAAGACTTCATCATTATCATCATCAAATTTAAGAGCAAGGCTCCGTCGGTGGAAGTTTTTCCTTTCTTTACGCCGCTCTTCCGTCATTCTCCTGACCTCTTGATATGACGCAACATTTTATAAGTGAGAGATTTAAACATTTTTAAATTAAGAGACTAAGATCCTGTTTCACTACCAGTAAAAAAATACGCGAGCCTGCAAATGTTCATTACATACAATACAATATGTGGACGATCTTCGCTGTAACTGGTTATCGTTAAACAAGGAAAAATGTAGCGACCTCACCACAATGTTAAAACCTAATAAGTTTATTTAAATTAACTACATAATATATGGGTGAGTAAGTTCATTATACGTTGATGATAAGCAAACCTTAGGACGCTCTGTAGGCCTAACATGCATGACACACTATTTCTTTCGATCGACATGACAAAATTAGTCGATCTATGCTATTTTATCATATTCCCTAACATGCCAACCACATTGGACAAATTTATCCACAACGATATCGAGATATGTCAATTACTAACCATTCACTCAATTTTATGTCAGATTTGGCTCAAAATGATCAACTTGATACAATGACAGATTGACTCGATATTGCCCACAGATTAGTAAGAGTATATCTAATATTGCCCACAGATAATAAATTCAAATTAATAAATATGTTAGGGATAAAAAATGTTCCACGGGGACTTTCTTTTCAATATTTTTACACTTTATTGTTTTTCGAGAGCCTAGGATAAAATATGGCACGACTCAGTCATATATTTTTGCTCTAAATATGTTGTTTTTTATTTGTCGTCGTTGCTAATGGTGGACGATAATGTTACACGGCGAAATGTCAAAATTCGATAAAAATATGTGTGGCATGTTAGGGTTCAATGATAATTTTGACATATTTCGAATTTTGACAGTACGACATGACTTTCATGGCAGCCATGTTAGCAACTGCGGGTATGTCGATTTTTGTCAAACAAACGCGCTAAAATGCCTCGATAAATTTTTATCACGGCGTGCATCTTAAGCCTGCAGGTTAAGGCAAATTACAAGGTTTGCATCTCCTGAGATACTTCGTGTTTGCATATGATATTGTTATGGAGGTAACTTGCCATGTTTTGCTCTATGAAAATGAAAAAAAGCAATGCAAAATTTCTAATAGGTCCGTGATCTTCCTACTTCACCTTCTAGAATTCGAAGAAATAGTTTCGTTGGACACATACAATTCAATTAGTTCTTCTTCTTCTCAGCAAAGCAGTGGGTCTATATTGGGACGTGTATAAGTGCCCCCAGCAATAAATAAAACGACTTTTATGATTTGTATGACTACTTTTGTAATGATCTGTTTCACAATATCCTAATAAGTTCTGGATCTGTCCAATACTTTATACGAAATGACGATGCATATTTTATTAATTTGTTGGTTTGTGAAAAAAAGGTCAAACTAACAGAAGTATGTATTTGATATTTTCAGACTATAGTGTCTCTAGTTTCATTCAAGAAAAGGGCGCTGGGGGTTTAGCTAGATTTGCCTAACTCCGGGTTTCAGGTTTAATTAACTCAGGTTTAATTCATCCTGGGTTAAAACATTACTTTTCACACATCTACACCATTTGATCGATGATTTAGAGATAATACAGAGTTAAACTGACTCCGATCATGTAATTGGGCTTATGACTTTTACTTTCCTAAGAATTGTCAAAGTGAGAAATTCTAAAAGTTGCTAGTTTTTGGTCTTAATGTTTATTTTAGATAAAAAAAACATCTAACTTCTGCTTAATTTTTTCGTCCGACCTTTACTTTACACGCATCACTCGCCCGTATGATTTATATTTTGTCAAATCCATGTGATATTGATGAAAGTGCTATTCAATTTTGTATTTTATTGCAGTAAAGTTTTTTGGTTAAATTATAATATTAGGTATTAGGTTTCGAAACCTTAGTATTTTAATTGTTGCAGGAAGGACTAGGCTTGACATTGTAACATTATTTTAATACTATTGACAATGCAGCCAGGAGTAGATATACATGTCTGATGTCTGTCTGACTTTTCTTCTCTCTTCTGCTTTGCCCTTTTCCTTTTCATTTGGGATCGGCCCTTTTTGTTTTAAGGCGCCAAGACAGTGGGTCTTAGGTTGCTCCACCTGAGTTCGTTCCATGTCTTGAAAATGGTTGTCCACCAAGTGGCATGAGGTCATCCTTTGCCTTTCTTCTTATTAAGGATAGCTAGAACTTTTTTACAACGTGTTTTTCATCACGTCTTATCACATGTCCATACTAGCGCATCTAGATTTCAGCTATCTTTACTACAATGGGTGTGCCGTAGCCATGACTGGTTGGGGTTTTCAAATTAGGCAACCAGCAGATCCTGGCTACACAGGGTTACAGTGACAGGGAGTTGTGATGGTAATAGTACTGTTTGATTGTTAACAAATCCTTTTTAAATATTTAACAGTACTCACGGTCTCAACTAATAAAAAATCAAAAGCAAAAACTTATACATGAAATTTCAAGACGCCGTTTCACCATGGCCACTTTTTTTAAGGATTGAGTTAATTACCTTTCCTTTGAAGCGTTTCGAAAACCAATTATTATAAATGAGCCGAAGAAAGTTTGAAGGGCCATTTATAATATCTATTGGGTTACCTGATTCAAAATAATGGATCAAGTTTAAAGTACATAAGTATTCGATTCTCAAAATTATCGGCTTAGGAAGTTGAATAGTGTCCCTTGATTTATTAAAAACTTCACTTCTGAAACTTTTGTATGCTTACAAACTATTTCTTGATCTAATCCTCGCGATTAATATCAAAAACTTTATGGACATACAACATGTTTCTGATTTTTCCGTGTTACCTTTTGGTAAAGATAGATGCTAATTAATTTTAATTCCAAATAGGATATTAACAAGTAAGTACATATAATTCTTCTTTGCGATGAAATCTGTACACATTCAACTTACATTAACTTGCACATCTCCAGCACAGTTACGGCTAATGTTTCAAACATTATTCGTCAATTTGTCCTTATCGTATTGACATTAAAGTAATGCAGAGCTTTTAAAGAAATAGGTCAGTCATTTCTATGATTCCCTACTTTTCTTACTATGAAATATAGGATAGGAAGTAGTTGATAGGTTTCTAATAAACACAGTTATTTTTAGAATTGATGATAAATCACACAATGGTCTTTATAGACTATTTATAAGCCACGCGATACTCGTAGGTGTTCTATTAATCCTATTTACATGGGAATTCAATTTCAAGTTCATTGGAATCAGAACACTTCTTTGCATAACCAGCTCTGTGAAAAAGTCCGCAATCGGTGCATTTTATTTGCGTTTAATAAAATCTTATTTTATTCCTTGAGATAAAAGATTCCCGTTTTTCTTTTCGTGACCTGATTCTTGCGCAAAACGCTCTCCATCATTACGGATTCCACTTCGATCCTATTTCTTCATTTGTAAAGATAAGTGAAGTTTATTTGAAATGCAGATTTTTTCAATTTGTTACAAAATGACAAAAATGTACGCCATATTTAATTGCGGAAATTCAAGAGCATTGTCACCAGAACCAGACACAATATTTCATCGTGACGGTTTAAATTATGTGTGTTCAATTATTGAATACAACTCGAACACAGCCTGATTTACTTATTTCACGCTCATCAAAATCTGAATGTGAGAAAATTGACGCTTTAATTTAGCGAAACAAGGCAGATTTAAACTACATAGCATCAGCAGCACTAATATATTATTAAGTAAAGCAGTACAAGGAAGTAAGTAGGATACTACAAATGTATAGCTGATGTTAAAATTCATTAGTAGGTAGCTACTTATACATATATCTGAAAGAACGACATGATATTTGAAGTTTCTTGAAAAAAAAACAGAAGCCAGAACTTTGTAAGTAAGATTATGTTAGTGCAAAACAGTATTAGGTACGAAATCTTCACTCACAATAGAACCAAGTAGGTAAATGACGCAGGCAGGTAAATGATTCCACTTACAGTGATTCACTTCTACCATGAATGATTAGATAAACAGTTAATAACACTTAATTGAAATGCTAATCGTTCATTTCTCTGATTCCTTACCGTCTTTTCCAAGAGCCAGCTAGCGGGAAATATCAGTGGTATGTAAGTGACCATGTAGATCATCGAGGTCCAGTACACAGTGATGCTGCTGACCCCGTAGTACTTCGCAACTGCGTCTTGTATGATGCTGTACTGCACCCATTGCATCGCATTCGAGGCCGAGTACAACACGAATATGAACAAAACAGCCCAACGATACGGAAAAACTTTGTATTCCACCGGTGTCTTCTTACTCGGCGACTCCAAAACACCCCCCTTTTCCGCAACACCGTCCATCACACTCCCACATACGTCCATGTTCTTTGGCTCACCCATATTTTAAGATTCAAATGTCTATTTATAAATTATGAGTAAATATTTTCTTCGTAACGATAAATATTATTGTCGCAATTGCGGAACGTTTGTTTTGGCTGTGCCTGGGGCAATATAAGACCTACACCTAACGATATAACAACATTCAATAAATACTTTTAAATAATCATTTCTTAATCTACATTCGCTTGGAGCTATTTTATATTTACTTTTTTAAAACTATTATTGTCAGATTTTCCCGCGCGTGCGTATTATATTTTACGCTAGAGTTTGAGTGCGGCGTGTGTTCCGCGCGGCGACTCGCCGTCGACTGTTTTCCTTCAATCAGAGGCTGAATGGAGTATTTCCTTTGCACCCTCCGTCCGGGCCGCGTGACGAATACAATGATAAGCCGTGCTAGACCGGCTGTCTGGTCTGCAATAATACTACAATCATCTGCCATTGAGAACAGTAGCTATTATCAACGCGTAGCAAAGGCGTATCAACGCGGCGTTTTGTTGCTACGGTGATTTCAGTGATGTTACTCTGAAAATGTTGTAGATGACAAGTAAAACCAGGGTTCTTGATGTTTTAACGTTTTTCTGACTGAGGTACACATTTTTTAATAAGGAAGGCCGAGAAAGAAGGATGCTGGTGATGCTGGTCACCAACAAATCAAACTGAAATGTCGGAGACAATTTTGTTGGAAGTTATTTTCATGGCACGGCAATTATACCTCTATATTACGTTATAACCGACTTCGTTTACTTTTAAAGACGCAATTTATTGGGTAGAGCGAAAATTGCGAATAATGTAATTTAATCAAACCCAATTGAACCATGGTTAACCTAACTATACGGGTTGTCTGTCACTTCCCACCATTGTGTTAAATGTGGCGTTCAGTATAGATTTTGGACGATACGATATTGTCCTCTATTGAAGAATATTTCATTTAATTAAAAAATAATCGGTTATTAATCCACCTGAATCAGGTGGGCATGTAAACAATAAAAATCACAAAGTAATAACGAATGTGTATTAAGGATAAGTATTTTCTGATGCATCCTTGGAAACTACTGGTTGTACATTTAAATACCCTACTCATGCTCTTCATCGTCTGAAAACACCGTAACGTTATTTATCAGCAAATTCACTAGCAGTTGAATGAAGAGGTATTAGGTATAACAAAATCAGTTCCTATAGTGAACTGTATGTTAAAACTAAAATTATCAAAGTTTATCAAACTAATTAAAGACCGACAAATTTTCTTGCCAATTCCCAATAAGTCAATAAGAATGCTGAGAAAATATTGAAAAACTTCGCGAGAAAAATGCCATGCAAATGTTGACCTACATTAATAATAAGTTTCTTATTTACAGAGAAAACTAGATTATATCTACGTATGTACGTATTTCTTGATATAACATATTAAGAGTGATAATGATAACCCCGAGTCAATCTATCTAACATTATCTTCCAATTTCAAGTAATGTGTCCGTTATGACATTGGTTATTGTGGAAACCCTGAGTATATTATGGGAGGTACCATTAACCGGTACCTAAACATGTCTGATAATTAAGAACCAACAGTGCTATAACTGAGTCAGCGCGTTTTTATGGCTATGTCAGATAAGTGTATGTTTCCCTGACAGCCAAAAGAGGCAAAAGCAACAGGACAATATTTTTTTTTATTTTAAGGTTATTGGCGTATCTATAAGGTCAGGGACGGCGATGAATTTGATAAGGTTTGTTCATTTCGAAATTTGAAAAAGGAATAGATGAGAAAGTCACGCGCACAAAGTCAGAGTTCGAAATTCAAATTTAGCAACGCCAACAACAGCACACAAGAAGCGGCTGGTGTTCCTGGTTCAGTATTTATCATAACAAGAAAGAAGGCATAGCAAATTAAGTTAACTTTTAATGTTTGCATGCTTAGATCAAAACGTCTAGAACTGTGTTGTTGAACGAGTACTTTATGTGAGTGTAGAGCAGGTGTCATGTACCTTTATACTTTTTAAAGTGGATTGTTATTACTTGAGTTGTTATAATAATGCCTGTAATCATCATCATCGTGGTGCGGGAAACCCATTTCTGTACGATAGTATATTCATTCTAGATTTTTTAGCGGCAAAATTTATAATTTTATTTTGTTGCTGCTGTGTTATAGCTCTAAGTGAGTACATTATAGAACACAACTCTCCCACCCCCCCAACCCGCCGCTTCACCCCTCCCCCCCCTTGATAAAGGTCCCAAATTTCATATTTCCTCTATTTTCAGGAAAACTATACAAGCTAGGACAAAATGGTCAAGGACTAAATTATTTGTCAATAAATTACCTACAAATAAGTATTAACATTCATTTTGATACGAGTTATAGTTTTTAAGCTATGGAGCGTCAAAGAGTACTAAAAATGTGCGTATAGCAGAAATACAACATTAAACACAAAATAAACAATATAATTTATAAATTTTCACAAGAAATGCGTTTCTGTAGTTCATACCTATCTAAAACAAATCAGTATCGTCATTGTTATCTTCTAAAGGTTTGTCGAATCTACTTAGGCCCCAATGTATGCATATGGTGGAACAACAGAATGCAGCTTTGACATATCCACATACTTTTCTGTAGCCTTTTTTGCAGCTGCTTGATACTATTTTCAGTATCTACTGTGGTGGAGCTGGTGCCTATGTGGTATTTAGGGTACGAAGCTACAATTTTTTTCCAGCTTCAGTTTTCTGGGTTGAATAAATTTGCTCGCCATAATTGAACTTGATGAAAAGTACCTATGTGTTGAATTCTGACAAGCAGCTCCTGAAGATGAAAACTTTGATAATATCACTACTGTATTGTTCTTCAGATCAATGTTTTTGTAAAAGTGGACCTCTCGTATATCGTTAATACTTTTTATGTACCTACTATGATACTATCCGAGAATATATCTTTCTCCTGCCTCTTCTATCTGCTTGCGTGAGGCATCCGGGTTATTTTAAACGTTTATTGTATCTTTCATTTCGGTCTTTTTACCAAACAGGAAAGACTAAACCTTTCCTTTGTTGTAGGATGCAGATGTAGTAGAATATATTCTTACGTGGTGGAGTCAGTCCCAGTAAAAGAACCAACAGATCAATGTCTTGCCCAACCACTACGACAATGTCTTTTCGACGTACTTCATAATATCGGCATTCTAAGGCACAGGAAAGGTTCAGTCTATTCAATAACATATAACATCGACTTGCAAGATGCAATAACTCCTGATGCCTAACGCGAGGAGGTAAAAAGGCAAGAGAAAAATATATTCTTGCATAGTATGGGGCTAAGCAAACCGAAAAAAGTATAATCGTGTTACGAAACATTTAGGTACTTCAACTTCACTTCTTGACCAACTCTCAAGAACAATACGGTGTTATTATGAAAAGACCACCTTCTTCAGCTTGTCAGCATTCAATGCATACTTTGATCAAGCTCTACAGTTGATACTGAAAACAATATCATGAAGCTGCAAAAATGGCTACAGAAAAATATGAGGATGTGTTTAAGGTGCATTCCGTTGTTCCACCACATACATTGGTGCCTTAGTAGATTCGACAAACCTTTAGAAGATAACAATGACGATAATGATTTGTTTTAGATAGGTAAGTACTACAGAAACGCATTTCTTGAGAAAATTTATAAATTATAATATTGTTTATTTTGTGTTTTAATGTTGTATTTCTGCTATACGCACATTTTTAGTACTCTTTGATGATCCATAGCTTAAAAACTATAACTCGTATCAAAATGAATGTTAATACTTATTTGTAGGTAATTTATTGACAAATAATTTAGTCCTTGACCATTTTGTCCTAGCTTGTATAGTTTTCCTGAAAATAGAGGAAATATGAAATTTGGGACCTTTATCAAGGGGGGGGAGGGGTGAAGCGGCGGGTTGGGGGGGTGGGAGAGTTGTGTTCTATAATGTACTCACTTAGAGCTATAACACAGCAGCAACAAACTAAAATTATAAATTTTGCCGTTTCGCCCACACATTGAAATCTAGAATGAATACACTATGATGATATGTATTGAATTTTATCGCTCAAAGAAGGCACTGGGCACATGGTAAGTTTTTGGCGGATTATTTGTGTTAAAAAAACCGGCCAAGTGCGAGTCGGACTCGCGCACTGAGGGTTCCGTGCCAACTTTAACTGAATTAGTGATTCTTACTTCCACTTAGCCAAAATACCACAATATTTTGTTGACCGCAAATATAACTTTGTTTTTCATAGTGTTTGTATGAAAGACAAAGTTATATTTGCGGTTGATAAAAATGTGCTATATCTCAAAAACTACCAGTTCGATTTCGCTCAAACCAATTTTCGTTGAAAGTTTATGTTGAGATCTACATTACATATTTTTTTCAAAATTTTTACTTCCTTAGTTCAAAAGTTAGATGGGGGGGGACGCCCATTTTACCACTTTGGAAGCGTCTATATCTCAAACGTTAGACTTTTAGAAAAAATGGTTTTAGGAACCTCAATGTCATTTTAAAAGACCTATCCATAGACACCCTACACGTATAGGTTTGAGTAAAAAAAAATTTTTTGGTTTTAGTTTCATGTATGGGAGCCCCCCCTATAATATTATTTTTTCAAATTTTTTGTACCTGAATCGGAAAGCGGTAAAGAAGATACACCTACCTACTAAGTTTCAGCGGTGTGATGCTAATAGTTTCAGAATAAAGTGGCTGTGACATACGGACGGACAGACAGACAGACAGACAGACAGACTTGACGAAACTATAAGGGTTCCGTTTTTTGCCATTCGGCTACGGAACCCTAAAAAGATATCCTATTGATTCAGGATTTTGTAAATGAATCATAGCCATTACATATAACGTAAGATGAACGCAATCAGTTTGGAAACTGTGCTCATTTTGAAGGCTATTTTTGCGATGTTGATAGCAGGTAATCATAATAACAGGTTTTGAGTTTCTAGACACAGCTGTGTCAATTAATATTATGAATTTTAACAAATTTAGGTTTTTTGCTTGTTTATTTGGTAAGTGTATAAATAAATAGAAGACAAATGCGTAGCTTTAAAAGCTTTTTAAAGCTACGGTACGTTATTTTTTTCATAATTTTTAGTCAGTTTTTAGAAGGCAGTTTAATTTTAATTAATTAACTTTTTCTTTTATAATTTTTAGTTATTACCCTATCTTTCTCAGTTTTTTTTAACTCACACACTACGTCACAACACTGTACCCTAAGTTAAAATATACCTGACTGACCTAAAAAAGAATCATCTCGCTATGACTCCTCGGTTTCGAGAAATTCTGAGCCAAATATACAAATTTATAAACATTAAAACATACATACACTTACAAAACTATGCACACGTGTTCAGCCGTGTTGCCTTAATATATCAACATAATCAAATTTTATCCAATTCTAAACGATATCACATACATACTGGTCGAATTGATAATCCTTATTTTTTAATCAGTCAGGTATCAAACGAATGCCGAGAGTCGCATAACAATGGAATTTTTATTGTGTCTCGTTTACACATACTTGACGAGTTAAGTAGGTAAAAAGGTAGAGTCTCACTGGCAGGGATGCGAGTGTAGATACAAAATACTTAGTGTACTACATCATTATCTTTAGTACATAGTTTCTGACACGTGTTTGGTTGGACGCAATAAAATATTGCTAACAACACTCACGTTTCACAATAACATTCAACTGGATCAAATTGTATTTACTTTTTAACATTGCTCATAAGTTGTAAATCTATTTTTAAACAATTTGCGGACATTTGCACACAAGAACGACGAATTGTGTCGGTTTACGAAAATCACTAAGAGCATTCAGCAGTCCCAATTTTTGTGTTTAGATATGCATTAACTTTGCAATATATGTTGCACTTAAAGTAATCATACGTCGGAAGGAAAAATGTCACAGGATCACACTGGATGCAGACCGGTCGTGAAGACGTATAGGTCTATGTTCAGCAGTGGACGAACTTTTGTCTGACAATGATTATGATGATGATGTTGAAGGGAAAATATCCACGACAACAGGGCTTATAATATTACAGTAACATTTTGGTCATGGGCCTCATTTGAGCCTATAACAATCTAACATGACAGAATTTCCATAATTCGGGTCCATCCAAAACATTTACGATGACACACCTTCCATGTTTGAGTTAATTTATGGGGTGGGTGTGCTCGTAAATTACCCTGAACCCTTTTCCGGGTCCTTAGTCTACCATCAGGGTGCTTGCTACAAACTGTCCCTAACAATATGGAAATGTCCCAAGAAAATTCATTGCCTTTGTTATTATATGTGTTTTGTGTTAATTGTATTGGATTGGGTTAAATCTATGGAAAAAACAAAACAGGTTTTAGTTACTTCGCGGTAGCGGGTTCGAATCCCGCAAGGGGCGAATGTTTATATGTGAGGACCACGAAAATTTGTAACTTAGCCATGGATATTTATATGTATTAAAATATTTATAAGGACGTTGTCTGGTATTCGTAGCACATGGAAGAAATTTTCTTAGTTTGAACTTCGAAACCAAGACAATTGGTGTGTTGTCTGGCGCATATTTATTTATTCATTTACATATAATATTTCCTTTCTTTCTCAAGTAAAACTGACCTCAAGTAACTTTTTTATTTAAAGCAGCTTTTGAACAACCCGACCACTCAACAAAAAGTTATTGTTAAATTATCAAATCGTCGCGCGGCAGAGATTAATTACTCTGCCGTTTTGTTTTCGGTTCAAAATTCAAAGGCTCTACTGTAAAAGCTTAACTCGTAGCTCACATTTCAATAATTGTTAAATATGAATAGGCAGAAATTTGACCACGATTTCACCTAGTGGTAGTAAGTGGCGATGCGGTCGAGAAACGATTACTAAAAAAGTTTAGGGAACATTTAAGCTGAAAGGGAATGGTCGTAGCTTTTTCACCCTTTAAGCTGTGATACATGTATCCCTTGGACTCGTAAAGACGAGTAACGTCTCAATTCTATAGAGTAGGCCGTTTTTCCGTTTGTAATGGGATTGGACCGTTGGCCTTTAACAAAAGTTTGATTTATCTGAAGCGATCGACCGCGAGGATCTGAAGGACTCCTGAAAACTTTATTTATGGGTCCCTTTTGTATTTCCGCGACTGCCCCCCGAGCGAGGTTAATTGTGTTTGAAATAAATTTGTTGCTAAATGAGTTGGATATTTATTATCATGGAGATAGCCGTATTAAATATTCGCATCTTTCTTACATCTGTAGGTCTCGAGATGACGATATGTTTTTTTTTCGTTACTAGGTACCTATACTGATTGGACCAATTTAATTTGCAAGAGTATGTGCATAGTTTAAAATTAGTCTGAGGAAGGTAGCCTATTATTAGTTAGTGTCCTAGAATGCGTGAATTTAATCATAAAAATATGGCCTCTTACAACGTCTCTTATACCTGATATGTTTACAAAATAAACATATCAGGTGCAATCCAGCATATATGTCAAGCAGCATAACATTTTACACTCGAAGCAACTTCTTCTCTGTGATGTCAAAAATATCACATAATATCAAGTTATTTCCGTAAAGACCATGCACCAGAAAATACAACATGACAGGGAAAAATTTTAAGACAGTACGTTGCCCCATAACTCAAGTTTAAAATATGAAAGATATAAAACGGAAACTATAGAGGAACGTGAATCGCTTTAGCAATCTTTCAGAGACTAGCCGAACTATAGTATACACGGTGTTGTTTCGCTAGACAGCCGCGCTCACTAAAGCAAAAATAAATATTTTGTCAATCAGTACAAAAGCATGCAAGTTGAATGAGTAAATTTTCTCAAATCGTAATTAACGTTACGTAAATTAACACTTTGTTATTTTAATTTCTTCCTTTTACAAAAGGGCTGATAAAATAACTTCCTTTTATTAATTCTGCTAAATGATAAACTACGCCAAATAATTTTATCTTTGCTTTGTGATTCCACAACAATATAGAGATATTCACCTCCTCAAATGTGGCTCTGTCTCAAACTACACCCTGTACAGTGATGGATGGACCGAGACCAACTCGAGCTATTTGTCAAACTAGCGGCCTGTGAAACAGCAAGGAGCTTGCACCCACTTAGATAGGAACGTCCACAGATAATACGTGGGTTAGGAATTGAGAAATAAGCTGAATGAAATATTAAGAAATAAGCTTAGGGCGATCAATTTAATCATCACCTTTTCATCATCATCATCTTTATCAATCAAAGGACGTCCACTGCTGAACACAGGCCTCCCTAAAAGTTTTCCACAGCCACGTGGATTCAAGCGGTCTGCATCCAGTGTGATCTAGCGATCTTTACAAGGTCGTCTGTCCATTTTGCCGGTGGGCAGACATGTTAACTTTCCGATTGTAAGTCCACAATCTCTAACGTACAAAACCTCTGATTGTGATATATCACTCAAGTTCAAACTTATCAGCGTCGGTTACCCTCATCAAATTGTGAGTTGTGTTATTATTGTCTTTAATTTAATTAAATCATTTATTTCTGGCAACCAACTCTTAGAATAATGATCACACTTAGGACCTCTACGTGTACTAGTAGATACTACAAAAGCAAAAGATAATTATTGTACAGATACATAAAATATTTATCTTCTAAGTAAAAAGAGGCAATCAAGCTTTCATTGCGTGATTTACGCTATTCGTCCTGAATACTCAACACTCTTACCCAATTCTTCAGACAATTTGATTAAAACGATATTCGTTGAAGAAGGAATGCCAATCAATCCGTTCAAGAATTCTCCACTCAAGATAGCGTCTAAGATCAAAAGGGTATTTATAAGGAGAACTCGCTATAAATTGTAAAAGCATATCGTAGAGTCTTCAATATGAGCTATTTCCAGCCAAATATAATATTGGCTTTGGAACGATAAAATGACGTAATACCTGCTTTTAATATGCGCAGGATGGGAGGGGCAGATAAAGTCATAAAACACCCTTTTGAATATTTCACAAAGGCCCTTTTTACTGTGATGATAACAATTTTAATCACCTTGGAGTTTTGACAAGTTTTTATTACGAACAAATGTTCGTAATAAAAAGTAAAGCCAAGCCGTGATAGAGCGCCACGGAATAAACGCTGCTTGCTTCGTCTTCTGTGCTGATTGTTCTAGTCTACATAGTTATTTATTAGCATTCATTTAACTTTGAAATGATTGTTCTTATATTGCAAACACAAACTTCACACTTTCCAGGGCAGTAGCTCAGACACAATAGAACTTTTATTGTATTACGGCTATAGGCGCACCTGTTACGGAAAGGGTTAAGCTAGGGTAAAATATTTAGTTAGTACTATAATGTTGAAAATCAAATACGAAACCATTGAGCAGTGAATATGGAAATGAAAATGAAATATTTTTATTCAATGTAGGACAAAAAAGTTACTTAGTTGTGAAATTGAAGTCAAAATAAAAAAAAATGCTTTTTACCTACTCTCTATATTTTCAAATAGCCTTTAATTACAAATGACAAGGCTTCTTCTTGCCCAGTCAACCAGCCCGAAGCTAGCGGTTATCCTGGAATGCCCATTTATCTTCCGGGATCTGTCCGCCCCAATACGCAGGAATCGTTCTGAGCCTCCCGTAGGCTTTCACTTCCGCTGTTTATAAGAAAACTAGCGGCTTCCGGCGACTTCGCCCAGTGTTTTTAAGAGCCATATGACAGTCTGGAGATTCTCAGATTTTACCGAATTTATCAATGTGTGTGTGCGATTTTATATGTCCGGGACACAAAAAAATGTTAACTGTAATTAAACAATTTTGATACTTTATCTCTAGGTAGTAGGCTATGCGTATGATGAACACAGAAAATGATGGTCTTATAAAAGTCGATGTGATAAATTAATGTTATACCAGTTTTTTTGTATTTAAAATACCTATTACGAATACAGTGAATACAGTTCGGAATCAGGGCTCGCGTCAATTCCGTTCGCGAACATTTTCCTTTTGATAATTATATGACTAAATTCACACATTTAAACACAAACGTACAGTTATAAAAACGTAAAAAACTAACAGCATAGAAAAAACGAAATGCATCCAAAGAGTGAAGACATATAGAGGCGGGTAACACGCACTGACCTGCAACGACTAACCAGTGTTGTGCCGTGTTGGCTATTTCATGGAATTGAAATGCTTTATAGAGATTTTTCCGACTCAAGTCTTGATTTGAATCTTGTTTTAAAAAACATTCTACCTCGTGTGTTCATAAGTTTTGAGACGAAAAAAAGAGGCATAAATTTTTAAATAATTAACTTATATTTCTAAAATTTACAGTGAACACTAAGTAGATAATAATCAACAATAAAATATATCTTTTATTCAAAATGTCCACCCTTGTTTTTAATACAGGCCCTTAGACGATTTGGCCAATCATCAATGGCGGCACGAATCTTTTCTAGCGGGATTCGCTTTGCTTCTCGAACAAGAGCTCGCTTCAGTGACTCCAAGTTTGGGTGGGACTTCTGGCAGGCCCTGAGCCCTAACTCAGTCCATAGAGAATAATCCAGCGGGTTGAGGTCGGGGCTGGAGGAGGGCCATTCGTTCGCCGCGATGAAGCCGGCACATTTTCCCTCAACCAAGCTTGGGTGGTTTTTGCTTTATGGGATGGTGCTGAGTCTTGCTGGAAAACCCAAAATTTGTTGTTAAATAAAGTATGAAATAGGGGTTTCACAACAGGCTCTAAGATGTCACTTTGATAATTCTTGGCTTTCACCTTGACGCCTTGTTGACAGAAATGGAGCGGAGTGACACCTTCATACGAAACTCCCCACCATACCATCACACTTGCCGGATGATGAGTACGCGAGACATTCCGTGCTGAAGCTGGGACATCCTTGCTACTTTTGGCATAGACTTTATTGTTTTGTCGGTTGAACTTTTCTTCGACATTAAAAAAATTTCTCATCGGTGAACAGTATCTTCCTCGCATCGTGTCTCCTAAGCAGTAATGGACAACGTTCGCGTCGCAATTTACGAAGCCGATCGTTTAAAAAGTGAACTTTTCTACGGCTATACGCCTTTACCTAAAGATCATATTTCAGTATTCTGTTGACTGAAACGCGCGAAATTTTAGTCTGCAGAGCAATTTTTTTTTGAGTGCGACATGGATTTCGGCGAAGTCGCTCTCGGATGATTTTGATGTTCGCAGGCGTCCTTACAGAGCGTGGCCGACCACTCCTTTGGAGTTCTTGCAAGGAACTTGTCTCATTGTATCGTTTGATAGTGTAATACACGAAGTTACGGCTTACGCCAAAAGTTTTCACCTCACGGAAAATCTCCATTGGTTTTTTTCCCGTCTTAAATAGCGATATCACGGTCGCACGCAATTCTTTAGTCCCCTCCATCACGATAAAATTGACAGAAATAAATTTGAAAGTCAAAGGTATTAAAAGTAAACATTCCAAATTCAAAATTGGAAAAAGAATTAAATAGCAGCCAGTAATGTTTAATTAATTTTTTTAACTACCAAGTTTGTCTCAAAACTTATGAACACACGAGGTAATGTCAGTCGGTCCTTATTTGGATTTTTGTAATGAATTTCTAAAATATTTCGAGATCAAAAAAAGATGACTTGGCACATCACTAGTCAGTCGGTTCAGGTCGGTACCAGTTATCTGCCTCTTTATGTCTTCACCCAAATCATGACTCTGAGAATAGGTATTTTTTTTCGAATGTGAACTCCATGAGAAACGGGGACTAAGGTTTATTGGTGGATGCTGCCGTTGGTTCTGCGCTTGATCAACCACGTGTCATACCAACTGGGTTCTATGAGGATTTATTAACACATAAATACCTTTTAGTGTGACGCTGTTCTTTGATATGATTTGTATTTTGATATATAAAATATGTGACAAGTTACTATAGCTGTCATTCAGAAAATGTAGTTAAGAAGCTTTCGATCAAGATTTCATGTATTTAATGTATACAGATGATAAATAACATCATTTTTTTTTGTTTTAATACATTTTTCAATAATGAAATATTATGTGAATGTGGACTTGAATAGAACCATAGAACTTCATGGCATTTGCGTACAATTTGAATACAGGTTCATATTAACTACATACACATCCCATGAAACTAAATAATACAAGTTTATAGTTAGGATGTGGTTGTGAAAGTCACTGGTGCAATCAGTACCCAGAAAGAAAAGTCATGTTAACTAAGCAAAATATTGCCCGATTTATTTAGGTTTAAACCATTGAAATACTGTTACTAGCGTATGGAATTAATGCCATGAACAAGTCCCACACAGTATAGAATTGACGCCAATGACTAATGGTACGTACGTACAAGTACGTACCAAAGATTGTGGAACTAAATAACGCTTCTATACGGTCCATATAAAGAAAGACAGCTGTCCTTTTACTTTTTGTCGTCCGCTTATTCTTATTCAAAATCCAAAGCACGAATGTTTACTACTCAAAGTCAAATACTAAAAACAAAAGCCCTTATTCGTCTTTAATTTGTTGGGTTAATGATCACTTCACCGCCATACTATTTCAACAAAACCGACTTCAAAAACAAAAGTCACCAAAAATTCTTAAATAAACTCTTGAAAGGACTCTATTTTAGGCAAACCTTGTCCTTGGAATGGAGTCCTTTTAAGAGATTATTTAAGACTTTTTAGTGTATTTTGTTTTTGAAGTCGGTTTAAGTTATTTTATTTGCAAATTTTTTGTGATTAAAATCGAGGGGAGGGGGTTTCACCTTTTGACTCTGCTCTTTAATAAGCTACAAAGTACCTTACATAAATTCCGGCGTCATAATCACTAAACTCCTCATCATTAAGGAGTTCCACTATCAGCTCAGTTCTACAAAATAGTGACTATCAGACGTAAAAACACGTCAACATTGAAATACTAGTACAAAAACACTATACACGTCTTTTAGATTTAAGGGTTTCCCTCGATTACACCAAGACCTCATCATCAGTTCCGGATTTGGCCACAATGGGACCAATTAAAAGTTAAACCCTATAAGAAAATGAAAAAAATATCTGATCTGTCAACAAATGACTGAGATATGAGGATGATATACATACAAAAAATAACATACAATCTAATTGATAACCTCCTCCTTTTGAAATCGGTTACATAATAACTATTCGCCAGCAGACACACAATATCATAAAATGTACTTCATTACTCAGTTATCCCGTACGGAACGTGAGTCCATTTTACCCGTTGCCAGTTTTTATGGATGTACTAGTGGCCCCGTAAACTGTGTTTCGTATCGAGCCTCAGCGCGCCCCAGCTCCGTTTCATAATAACTTAAGGGGTAAGAGGTAAATACCAATTCAACAAAGTAAATATCATGAAAATTGGTCTACCGTTGTTAAACTATAAAGTAGTGTTAGCAACCCCGGAGTAACGGCAACACTACGGGCCTATATAAACCAAAACAGACCAGCGAGCGCCCTCTTTTGGCCGTTGGCGTGCGCTCTGTTAACATTGGACTAGGACCGTGTATATTGTTTTTCTATTTTCAGGTTAAATACCTGTAATTATTTTAGTTAAGAAATAAATCAATACTTTCTTTATTTCGTGTGTAATTTTTTTTTTTTTTAATCAAATCTGATCTTATACTATCTTGGTACTATTGCCTATTCTTGGCCTTATTAACACGTTCCGGGACACTACTCCAGACACAATAGATGTTTTATTGTTTTCACGCCTGTAGGCGGGCACTGTCCCGGAACGTGTTAATTTAGTATTTGTCTAAAATTGACATTTAACTGTTTGGTGATAGAAACAGTTTGCTCATCATGTACCACAATTTTATTTTGTGGAGAATTTATTATTATTTTTGTCGATAATTTTGGTCCTAGTATGTGCACATTTTGTTTGATCAAGTTTCGAAAATACACAATGTATATGATAAAATATCTTTGTTTTAACTCATGAACCTCTTGAAATAGTCGCCATATATGCAAATATTTCTTGTTTATAGTATTAATAAGGATTCCTTTCTATGCAAGTTTACTTAACATTGATTAATCATTTAAACACAACTACAAATCGATACAAAAGAACGAATACTTTTTTGTTATAATTAGAGACCATCGACGATCCTAATGCACTATGTGGCTTT
Organism: Pyrausta aurata; assembly: GCA_963584085.1. Classification (NCBI taxonomy): domain Eukaryota; kingdom Metazoa; phylum Arthropoda; class Insecta; order Lepidoptera; family Crambidae; genus Pyrausta; species Pyrausta aurata. Next base: position 1,361,337 of record OY757252.1, read on the forward strand.
ATGCCTGTTGCATAAAGCCTCAAAGCGAATTGGTCACCGTATAAAAATTGTGCAAAGCGTGATATTTTCAAATTTGGAATGAGTATCATACACGAAATAAAAGACTAGCAGCGAAGACAACGAGCGACACACCCTTCCCCTCCGAGCGCTCGGCGCTGTCTGTCAAATTTCGATCGAAGATGAATGTTCGTGACAGCTCCAAATCTCAAATTTATAGGTTACTTTAGTAAGATATTTTGAATATATTGCACAAGATAAAATCAAGAATTTAGATGCTAAGTCAAAGATAGGAACCTCTATAACATTGTTTTATCAAATAACACAGAATAAGTGCAATGTATCTCAGAGATAATCGCCTGTCTTTAGGTGCGTATTTTATGCCAAAACATGGTTTCAATTTTGTCTTCATTTGGAATAACCAAGGCGATAAATAAAAAAAACAGAGTCGACACCTTGTATACGAACGTAATTCCCTTCAAGTTTATGTTATTTCGATAGCTGATGTCAACAACTGATCTAGAAGAGTGCATCAGAAAAACCGTCAATTTGGCTTCTATGATTGCAAATTACAGTCATTTTAAAGATTGAATCAAAAATTCAGAGTCGACATCTTATGGAGATAGTTCATTTCTACACAATTCATTCAAAAAAAGTAGTCAGTTTAGTCATTTTTGGGGAGAAATTTTCATTTGAACTTTGTTAGAAGGTAGGTGACAGCAGCCTTAAGCCCACGACGCAAAAAGAGAGGTGTTTATAAGTTTAACATGACTGTGTTTCTGTCTATGGCATCTTAGCTCCCAAACGGATTCGGATAAAAGCCATGTTTCATGAAAATCTGTTCAGCCGTTTTTTTTTGGGGGTTAAACCCCGTGACGGGGTTTTCTTTAATTTAAAACATAATGTAATAATTATGTAACATAGTTTTATTGATGCTGCGCTGGTGATGGTTGCAGAGCGTAATCCTATAAATGTAGCCATACCAAACAAACAAAGAAATTCTTAGCTTTATTACTATGGAAAGAAGACTAATTCGGCCGGTGGAATTAAACTTTTCACGGGCCATTTACTTCACATATATTTCTGTTAATCTTTCTTGTTTTTTGTTGGGTAAAAGTATACTTAAAAATATATATATATCTAAGTCTTAATTATTAAGCAACGTGCTTTTCATGTATTAGATAGTATACGGAATGTTTTTAAGTAAAAGGTTTTTAAATAATATACAGTTCAAATGTAATAAGCAGAAAGACTCTCAATGTACTAAGTAACCTCTTCACTGACACATATAACTACACCAACCTCTAAAGATTAATGAAAGACGTTTAAATCTACGTCACACCAACAATAAAATAATAAATAAACAAACAATAAGCCAGATTTACATGAATGTAAAGTGTGTGAATTTTGTTATCATTTGTATGAAAAACAATAGTGATAACAAAATTCTGACTAGAATACCTAATGAAGATAACCACCTTTATCCAATTACTTACTATCTGTGTGGATCGGGAAAGTAAAAGATAAATCATTTAATTAAGTGTGATGTGACTATACAGGCCGTATTAAGAAATGAAATAATCGCTTCTAAAAAAATCATATTAATTTCTGCCTTTCTAGTTAGAACAAAGAAATTATATGAAAGGTACGAGCAAAATATCTTAGCAATTTCTAAGTTTTTGTGGCGCGTGATTAATTATAAAAATATATTGTATCCTATATTGATTTAAATTTAAAAACTATGTCAGACTGAAAAACCTACAAGACTGATGTGACTGAAGTACTGCTTGGTAATTGAATGTCCTCTCTTTTGACGAGCAGCAAAAAAGAAAATCTATACTAATATTATAAAGCTGAAGATTTTGTTTATTTGTTTGAACACGCTAATAAGTGGACGGCGTATGAGTCCAATTTTAAAGAAAAACCGCAAATCGATGTACAGGTTAGCTGTTTGGCACACGTATCCTAGAGGTCAAAACAAAATTTTGACCCGAAGTATAGATAGTGCCATACACGAAGGCGCGTGCCGTGCATCTTTGATTGAGAAAAGCGCGGGGTGCGGGGTGTGTGGCAAATAATAAAATACTAAAAAATAAACATTTAATAATGATAATAAATATTATATCATCAAATATTGGCAGAAGCTTGCACAGATGTACTATAAACGATTAGGACGAAAAGTGGCGCGCGCCTTCGTGGATGGCACTATCTATACCTTCACGATCTTTATGATAAATTATACTTACATAGTCAATAAATAAGTCCTAAAGTAAACTGTCAACATGTAGTCCAAATCAAATCAAATTAATTTATTGTAGAACACAGGTACATGAGTTCTTAATAAAAATGACGTCTCACTTTGACCTGTCTTATCAGACATTCAATATTTCACTACAATACTTACAATAATAGTCAAAATATATTTTATGAAACATACACTTAGATTTAGGGGTCTAATGTACGTTCACCTTATTTCGATGTTGTGTGATGATGACACCAAATTAAATAACTTTATGCATTCACCCTGTATTCTACATTAAAGTGGGTGCTCCATTGAAAGGGTTAATTTCGCGTAACCAATGAACATCAATATCTGTAAAAGCGTCCGTAAAGTTTATCGCGTCGAAGCGAGAGGTGTGAAGCTCCACGCGCCTGTCGCTATCGCAGATAAGAAACTATATAGAAGACGCGAAATGTCAAATCGAAAAAAACATTTGTGTATCATTTTTTTTTCGATGTACTTTTACACAGTACACGACCAACAAATCTATGTTATAGAACGAATTAATTTAATTATATTAATTCAAACTATTGATAGGTGCTCATCTTTTGAATTGTGTTAAGGTTAATTTGAAAGAGTTATGTATTTCATAGCTTCCTGTCGGCTTTGCATGCTATATAAATTTTCACAAGACGACGTTAAGAGATAAAATATTAATCTTGCTAAAGTAATACGGGGATTAATTAGGAACATTTATTAAAAAGCCTTTCTCTACTACCACAACTTCTGTGTAGTCATAGTGTTAAATAATAAAATTTGTTACAATGTTTTAACAATATTTATTTAAAAAATTAATTAAATTAAATTAAATTTACAATTGAAATTACAATAAATTACAATTTAAATTACATAGATAATATTACACAAGAGAGCCGGACTAACTATAGGCAGAGCAGCGGGATATGTGGGTAGCTCTGGTGTGAGATCGGAGCCGAACAATACAAGATTTAGTTTTTTAAGGAGCAATCACAATATTTTACAGATAAAATAACCGATAATGTATGAATTTGGGGCGCCAGGCACCGCTCGTTGCAGCACCAAAAGAATGTTTGAAATAAGAAAGGTCCCTTTAGGGGTTACCGGGGTAGATGCCTCGGGCCGGAGTATGATCGGAGACCCAGGAGCGAAATTTGCAAGCCGGGGTCGTCCGCTGTGATTCAACCCGAAGGCACCCGGAGAGAAGTGAAGAGGTGAATTAACCAATAATAATAAAAAACCCCTGGAAAGTGACAAAAGACCTACTTTATACTTTGTCACAACCAGTACAAAAAATATTCACAAAGGTGGGAAATTTTATTAAATTAATGCTTTACAAAGGGGAATCTACGTTAATGATGCTTTGCAAATCATAAATAGAGTGAATTTGGAATGAAAAAGCTACATTTGTAACAAGAGGACGCGACCGTTAAGTCTACCCTCCAACAAGAATAAAAATGAAAATTTTACCTCAAAAGGGGTTTGAAAGAAGGAATTCAGCGCCGAGACGAACGCTGAACCACGCCTGCCACGCTGTCTCCTGCTGGTTCCCAAATTTCCTGCGAGGACGAGAGAAATTAGTTTCCGACACTACATAACCTCACCGATTTCGAAATGAATTGGAAAATCGCACAAAATGCGAAAATACTTACAGGGAAGAGACTAATTGCAAGTATACAACGGTCTCGGAGACGGAACTCTGGAGCTGGTAACACAGTTCGGCGGGAGGCAGATAGAAATCCAAGTCAGCGAACGTTACGATGAGAATCCAAAATTGAAAATGAAGAGAAAGAACGGAATCCGCTGACAGGCCTTTTTATATGCCGATTGATGTCACGGCATTGGACCAAACGACCATAGACACGTAGAAGAGAAAACAATTGTATGAATCGAATTAAATGTGAGATAATTATTTAAAAGGCTAAATTGTATTATTATGTTCTCTGAATTAATTGAAAGTAAATTAATAATTAAAACAAAAACAATTGAAACGATAAAATCGCTGAGCTATAAAAGTGAGCTCAAAAAAACCGAAACATTACGTAATCTGTAGCGACGTCAAAATAATACTGCCAAACTGTCAACGCCTGTGTCAGACTTGACAGTGACGGAACGTTATGCGAAATGTTTGTTTACTAAACCAAAACCAAAATCAGGATCTATAAAATAGAATCAATTTAATGCTAAGCCAAAACAATAACATGAATTGCAGTGCTGTACCATTGTCATTACGGAATACAGAATGCAATAAAAACATACGGTTTCTCACAAGAGGTAAGTTAAAAGAAAGGTTCAATTTTTACTATGTAACAGTATTCCCCCAATTAGAAGAATTTTACGTAAGTAAAATTCGAGCTGGCCCTCCAGCTCATCACTAAGAGAAAAACCAACCGAAGTTTAAGAAGAAAAAAAATTGAATGAAAGATCCAAAACGAGGAACAACCTACACTAAAGAGGAAATGAAGAGAGGAGTCGTCGGCGGTGGTGTGGCGAGCGAGGGATGAACTGCGGGCCACACGTCCGTCGATAACAGCAATACTAAACTAAAATAAAATATCACTAAGTGATGTCAGTACCACTACTGCCTAACTTCAAATCTTTGACGTGCCAAGAACCGAGTGACTTGCCCGTATTCGCATCCTCCAACTCATAAACCAGGTGTGAAATTTTTCGAGCCTTTTCATACTTAGGAACTAACTTCGCCTTATAGAACTTTGAAGCGTCACTCTGCGGGTAATTTTTCTTCCACATAGTGTCACCTAGCTTAAATTCTGACTGTCGCCTACCCTTATTAAGATATTTGGCCCTACGGCCGCGGGCAGTGACTAAGGCTTTCTCAACTTGCCCGAATGTGTCTTCAGACGCATAATCAGCAGGGGGAAGGGAAGAAGCAACAGTACTATACACTTCACCCGAACTGGACTCTTTGACTACTTTACGGGTCACAGTCACAGGAGTTGGAAATTCTACAACGGCTTGGACTTTGGAGAGATGTTTTGGATGACGAACTTCGGAATCAGAAGATCCGTCAGAAGGTAAAATTTTAGAAGGAGGAAAATTAAAAAAAAATGGGGCTAAATTGAAAGCCTTCCAAAAATTAACTCCAAGGACAATTGGAGTGGAAATGTCAGGAACGACGTGAAATTTGATAAGCTTTGTGGTTCCCTTTAAGGTTACCAACAAAGAAACAAAACCCGAGACGGAAGAAACAGAATCGTTAGCAGTGGCAATATTCTTGACACTATTGTCACTGTGTAACGTGTGTCCTGCTCGGATAAAATGCGAACTCGCATCAGAACCTAAAATGGAAATAACAGAACCGGAATCCAATAAACCGGAATATTCGGAACCGTTAATGGAAAAAGTTAAATGAGGACGCTCATCCCCATGAGTTAAGAAATGGACAGAAGCAACTTTGGAACTAGAAGCACAGTCTTGTTTTATTTTAGAATTATTGGAATTGGCTTTAGGCCGACAATCAGGGCAACTGCTCGCGTACGCTCCTTTTTTGCCGCATCTGAAGCAGACTATGTCTTTCGACTTGCACTCGCTGAGTGTATGACTCTCTATGCGACACCGTTTGCAGTAGGTATCAACCTGTTTTACTTCTTCTAGCTTGAGTCGGGTCTTAGGCGCAACATAAGCTAAGTCAGGAGCGAGCGTATCTTTGTTTGGCTCTGGAGGTTCCCTGAAGTGACTCGCATAAGCAAGACTATGTTCCAAAAGTTTGCATTTCATTTTCAATTGAGAAATATTATCGATAGATTGAAGAGCTAACGCCGAAATGTAATTAGGCCTCATGTTGAATCTAATAATGTGAAGTCTTTCGGACTCACTTACTGAATAAGACAGCCTACTAAAATAATTCTCCATTATCGCGATATATATAAAAGCAGGTTCGGTAGGGCCTTGGGTTCGCCTACGGATCTCGTCCATCAGACGCCTATCGAAATCGGGAGGTGAAAATTCCTCGACCAAGAGACGCCTTAACGATGACCAATCGCAGACAGTATCCCTTACGCTGCGGTACCACACCAAAGCGATATCTGTAAAAAGCTCATAAGCTGATCTGAATAAAGTCGCTTCGCTAATCTCCCTAGAGTGCGCGAGCTCTTCCAGCGTCTGTAAGTAAGTGCGAATGCACGAGTGACCGTCAAAACGATGATTCAAGTTTCTAACGGACTTCTCACTACTGCACGAAACCATGACGGGAGAACTCACAGGAGCGGTGGCAGGGGTGGTAGCAGGAACCTCGTCGACCGAACTAAAAGTACTATGGAAGCTGAAGGTCATTCTTTCAAGCCTAGAGAGGAGGGAAATGACTCGCTCTTCTAGAGTCGAAAGCTGTTCCTTTATGTCTGGCCTCACATCAATTCGCGACAAACGATGATATAAATGACAAGCTAAAGCTTTGACACGGTTAAATTTCTTAAAATTTGAGGATGAAGCACTCATAAGGACGTCGATATTAGAGAGACTGGTGGTGATAAATTGTAATTCCGCGTCCGGGGCGCGCGACGTAGTATCAATGTCGTCAGAGGGTATTTCTTTTCCCAGAACACGAATCTGCTTCTTAAGTGCCTCAACAGTGGCCTCTGGCACTTCCCCACGAATCTCAACTTCATAAATTAATTCGTCCTTATTTAAAAGATTAAAATTAATAGGATGCTCCATTTTTAAATCAATAGTTTATAAGTTTAAATAAAAATAAAAATAATTAAAATCGGCTAAGTCGGCTCACAACAAAATACAAGATTACTATGTTAAAAAACAACAGCAGTAAAGAATACAAAAATAAAAACTTTGCTCCTTAAAAAAAAATTCAGAGTGAAAAAAAAACAATGCCTGAAGGGCGTGAAAATAAAAAAAATAATAAGGCTTGAGAGCCTAAAAAAAAAGAAAAACAGACCTAAGGTCGAACACTGTTAAAAACAGGTGGGCTCTCAGTCGCCTCCTACGACTCCCTGAGCAAGTGCCGGGGTGGCCTTATTCTTACCCGAGAACCACACGGGGTGTTCGGGACCGATCTCAGTTTGTAGCTCTGGACACAAACCTACCTAAAGCTACTGTCCCCAAACGTACGGGCGCCACTGTTAAATAATAAAATTTGTTACAATGTTTTAACAATATTTATTTAAAAAATTAATTAAATTAAATTAAATTTACAATTGAAATTACAATAAATTACAATTTAAATTACATAGATAATATTACACAAGAGAGCCGGACTAACTATAGGCAGAGCAGCGGGATATGTGGGTAGCTCTGGTGTGAGATCGGAGCCGAACAATACAAGATTTAGTTTTTTAAGGAGCAATCACAATATTTTACAGATAAAATAACCGATAATGTATGAATTTGGGGCGCCAGGCACCGCTCGTTGCAGCACCAAAAGAATGTTTGAAATAAGAAAGGTCCCTTTAGGGGTTACCGGGGTAGATGCCTCGGGCCGGAGTATGATCGGAGACCCAGGAGCGAAATTTGCAAGCCGGGGTCGTCCGCTGTGATTCAACCCGAAGGCACCCGGAGAGAAGTGAAGAGGTGAATTAACCAATAATAATAAAAAACCCCTGGAAAGTGACAAAAGACCTACTTTATACTTTGTCACAACCAGTACAAAAAATATTCACAAAGGTGGGAAATTTTATTAAATTAATGCTTTACAAAGGGGAATCTACGTTAATGATGCTTTGCAAATCATAAATAGAGTGAATTTGGAATGAAAAAGCTACATTTGTAACAAGAGGACGCGACCGTTAAGTCTACCCTCCAACAAGAATAAAAATGAAAATTTTACCTCAAAAGGGGTTTGAAAGAAGGAATTCAGCGCCGAGACGAACGCTGAACCACGCCTGCCACGCTGTCTCCTGCTGGTTCCCAAATTTCCTGCGAGGACGAGAGAAATTAGTTTCCGACACTACATAACCTCACCGATTTCGAAATGAATTGGAAAATCGCACAAAATGCGAAAATACTTACAGGGAAGAGACTAATTGCAAGTATACAACGGTCTCGGAGACGGAACTCTGGAGCTGGTAACACAGTTCGGCGGGAGGCAGATAGAAATCCAAGTCAGCGAACGTTACGATGAGAATCCAAAATTGAAAATGAAGAGAAAGAACGGAATCCGCTGACAGGCCTTTTTATATGCCGAGTGATGTCACGGCATTGGACCAAACGACCATAGACACGTAGAAGAGAAAACAATTGTATGAATCGAATTAAATGTGAGATAATTATTTAAAAGGCTAAATTGTATTATTATGTTCTCTGAATTAATTGAAAGTAAATTAATAATTAAAACAAAAACAATTGAAACGATAAAATCGCTGAGCTATAAAAGTGAGCTCAAAAAAACCGAAACATTACGTAATCTGTAGCGACGTCAAAATAATACTGCCAAACTGTCAACGCCTGTGTCAGACTTGACAGTGACGGAACGTTATGCGAAATGTTTGTTTACTAAACCAAAACCAAAATCAGGATCTATAAAATAGAATCAATTTAATGCTAAGCCAAAACAATAACATGAATTGCAGTGCTGTACCATTGTCATTACGGAATACAGAATGCAATAAAAACATACGGTTTCTCACAAGAGGTAAGTTAAAAGAAAGGTTCAATTTTTACTATGTAACAATAGCTTGCGCGTAGTAAATAGAGACTCAGGTCATCTACTTAGACACGAGTCTGCGTCACAATCGCACTCGCAATCAACCGGGCTGAGTTTAATTTAGTTCCAAGCACTAACTGTAAGAGCGAGTGATTTGCGACCCCCTTGTGCCCAAGGGTTGACAAATACATAAATTGTTTATTTCATTTAATTTTTGCAGAGATACATCATAAATTGATAATATATCATAAATCATCATTTTTAAGAAAACAGTCCTTATATTTATGTTTTTTTTTGTACTAAGCAGTCAACGGAGCCTACAGAGTTAGGTTTTATCTAAAGTGGCACAGTAATTGAATTAGCTCGAGTATACTACAGATATATTTTTTCCCTTTACATAAACTGCATATACAGGTCTTTCAGTTTTTTTTATGGATGATAGCTCGCGCTACCCGTAGTAGCGCCATACATTTTTCTTTGGGCTAATAAAACAGTTTTTTCGAACTCATTAACTGGGTTTATGGAGTTGTTCACAAATACACAAAGAATAAACCATTTAACTTTATTAAAGGAACTGAAATAAGCCTTGAAACCTGTAATTTTGTAAGGTAAGGTGCGTAAGCGTTGATTTAAAAAAAAACAGCTTTAATTTTCAATGATGCTAGCTTTCTAACTTTCCTATCTTAAATTTGACTTCAGAGCGGAAAATTGTACATTCGTTTCGTTTGATCATAATAAAATAATCAAAGTAAAATGGAATAAATGTATGTCCCTATTTGCAGTTGACAACCCTAGTTATCTCTATGACGAGGGATCGTCTCTCGCTTTGCGTCCACCATGTCACTTTGTTGGATAAGGCTACATTGTAAAATGCGTCACGAGTCTGGATTACGAATAGTTTCAATTAATTTACAAGTTTTTGTTACTTACTTGCATGCAAAGACATTCCTAGATGCATTATTTGTCACACCTATATTTTGCCGTTTTCTTTGCGTTTTAGTAGCAATAATTTTACGAAACAATAGGTAATGCAAATTATTTAGTGATATTGTTAGTGTTACAAACTACGCACGTGTGTTATTTGCAAAAAAAATAAGATTGATTTTCATAACATAATACAAGTAGGTGGTTTCATGTTTCTTAAATTATGAGTTTTATTTTATAGACATGTCATTATAGTAATAAAACCAAGTGTGTATTATCAATTTGTCATGCTACCGCTAGCTGCAGTTAGAGGAGAGAAGTATTTAGAAGTCATAAACACAACATAATATTGTCTGTCTGCCAGTCTGCGTCAGTCTTTCTAAAGAAAATGTTTTCAGAATTTAAGATTGCATACAATTGCCGTTATCAGTTACATAAAGAATTCATAAAATCGATAACATTTTAAACTGTAATTGTCAGGGTCCCCAATAGGTATTATTGGATCGAATTATGATGATGGTTATTTCTAAAATGCTTTCTGGTTTGCCACCTGTTCGCGGGTTGAAAAAGCAATCCCCAATCGCATCCAAAGAGAAGATAAATGTTACTTACGCATAAGTTGACAGGGAAATTTAATTTGATATCCCACCCACGTAAAAGCGATTTGTGGAAGTGCCCATAAAAGTTGAGAGTTCGGTCGTTATTAAATTTGTTAGGGCCTGCGTTAATGAGCCCGCGAATAATCCTTCACGGCTATCAATTTCAGCTTGGTGAATGTCGATACTAATGAATAGAAAAGTTCGTGAAAGGTGAAGTTTTTGGCGCGAAAGTTTTGGTAAAAATGTTGAAAGTACAAGTAAAAAAGTGTAAGAATGAAACGCAGTATGATTCGTTTAAATGTGACCCGTTAGATATCCACAACCTTTTCTTTGAAAAAGTTAATTTCATTGGTTTATTTTAGTGTTTATAGGAGGGGTTGTTGCATCTTACAAATTACACTCCGTTACGCTCTGTTACAAATTATCATAGGTTCAGTCATTCAACTTAATCACTGAACTCCTAAGCGTTGAGGAGTTCAACCATTAGCTCAGCTCCACACAGTCATGACTATCAGACGTAAGAACATGTCAACATTAAGATTCTAGTACAAAAACACAATACTGGCCTTTAAAATTCGAAAGTTTCCCTCGATTGCAGCAAGATCACATCATCAGATCCCGACATGGCAAAAATGGAACAAGAAGATATAACCTTTAGGTAGACAAAACATCTTTTCAAATCGGTTCACAAATTACTGTGATATGAGGTAACTTATCCACACAAAAAAAACCAACAGTCGAATTGATAACCTTCTCCTTTTTTGAAGGCGGGTAATTAACTAATATTTATAGTAAGTAACAAATGAGATGATAATAAGATGTATGTTAAAGTGCAGAAACTATTGTATGAAAACACGTTTCTGAAATATTTAATAGCAAAATCACATAAACGTAGAGCAAGAATGGCTAATGAAACTCTCTAAGGCACTTTGAAATTGAATCCAAAATAATTTAGTAACTTTACTACTTCAGATATTCACGTTTTATGTTTTAAGTACTAACAAATATTTGGATACATTAAAAATATTTTATAACTTACCTACAATGCTGACGCCGTGTAAGTAATCTCTCAGCAACTTCATTAAATAAGCAATTAATAACATAAAGTAAGTACTAGCTCCAACCTCACCAATACCAGTAAAGTCACGGGACTCATTTGTCTTTGGCACGCACTTTGACTTCAAAATGGGCGCCGGGACCCTTGGCGAAAAATTTGATTTGCTTATCTGGATACGGCACATTTATTCGATCAAATTAACAGGCTCATTTTTCTTAAGAACTCTTCTTGTTTAAAACGTGGATAAAACACTGCGAATTTATCCAATTTATGAACGTAATTAGGAATCGGTAACAATAATTTATAATTTATATATAATTTATTTATTTCAACACATACAAATTAATACAGAAACTTTCTTGCGTTTACAACCGCATTAGTCAAAAGACTGTGTCGCAGCTGCTAGCGCCCACCTCTAGAATTTTATAAAGATTTTTTTTTCCGTAAATGTAAAATATACATAAATAACTTTTTCTTGGACACCTCATTTTACACTGAGAAATATTTTCATTTCAATTTTGCTTAAGCTGTACTGAAGTAGCCACCTTCTAACACATATAAACTAGATAATATACCTGGGTTAAGGGAATATTAGTAACTAAATAAAGGAAGGTGCCCTTTCAAAAAGGCATAAGCTCTTCTATTGGATGTATCAGCTTTTTTTAACGGGCACAGGAAAATTTAATGAACGAATGAGTCAGCGCAACCCTTGGTTCCAGGGCGGGCAATTGATTTTGGAACCGACTAAAAATATCAATTAACAAAAGCCATGTCTGATGTTTTTTTTGTTTTAATCAAGTATACATATCATGAGCCCTTGCATAATAATCAGAGATAGGAATAGGTAGGGCTTATTAGCCTAAACTTCGAAGAACAAAGACAAGAATCGGAGACTCCCTTACTACATTTTTTTTCTAGGACATCTGTTGGGACATCATTAATTAGGTACATAAATAATAATAATATTCTGAATAAGTGATCGGTCTTTGTCAACTTTAAGTTTACGACTGGATAAAGTGTAACAATACCTAAAAACAGTATTATGGCTACTACATCTATCTTTCCTCTTTATAATCTTAGTATAGACAAATAAAATTCGACTCACGTATTATTTGATGTAGACAGACAGGAGCAATCTTAAGGCAGCAAATCGTGTTCTATAAATTCATGCCAAGCCGTGGTCTTGACCACGGGCCCAAGACCGTCAAAAAACACAAAAATGTGATTGGACCAGTGCAAAATTGAGCATGTACGCATGTTCGTACTTAAAAAATTTGAATCAACTACTTACAATAATTCACGATAGCAAATAATCTGTCTGGTAATAACTTACACTGGGCGCATCAAATTATCTGAAGTCATGCCAATTTTGTATTGCTCTGAACACAGGTACTCTGCTACACACCGCCTCCGTAATCTACACTATTTTCAGAATACCAACGCACTGTTTCACGCACACTCATGTCAGCTTCGTCATGTCACTCCGGTTCTTAGATATTGATATATCTAAGAACCTGCGTCTACGATCATTGCTCACGCGCTCGCATCCCGAGACAACCATAAACAAATAAAGCATTTGACTTACTAACCGATATTTTTATGGATGAACACTCGTTCTTTGAAAAAAACACGTAATCAATGTGCGAAAGTAACAGATAGTGCGGCTACCTCAGTTCAAAAGAGACAAAAGTTCTTTTGTTCGGTGCCGGGTGGCTGGTAACGGCGCTAACCATCTGTTTCTGTAGCTTTTTTATGAATGAATGAGGTGCGCGCAATCTTAGATGTTTTTGAGTATGATTTTGTAATGCTTGATTTAATTTTAATCAATTGTTATTAGTGAAAATAGCATGATCATTATTTTAAAGGACGCCCGTTTGGATGGGTGGGCCGTTAACTGATCTGTATAACAATTAAATGCAAATTAAAACTGTATCTAGCAAAAAATCAAGATTTAAAAAAATCTTATACAGTGGCGGACAGCTAATTAAAGACACTTTGAAAATTGTATGTTCATCAAGTCTTGGGTTCCAATAATTTTGTACTATGAATACATAGAAACCAGCAACTGTTGTAAAATAATCATATGGGTTTTACGTATAATTTGAAGTTACTATTTGCCATAACATTGATCTATTTTTCGTAATTTTTGACCTCATATCTATTATGAGCAGAATTAGTGTACCAGTGATGTGGACAACTAATTAAAGACACCTAATGTAAGTTACTGAAAACCAAAAAAATACTGAAACTACAAAATAGTCAGTTAATATGAAATTAAAAATTGTCATTTCTCAATTGTTTTACAAAGTTTTTGATGTTTTGTCGTATGTCGTTTAGCTGCATTTTGACCTTTACTTAGTCTTGGCACGGTCCTGGTATTAGTTCCTTGCAAGCATGTATTGGAATTTAATGTAATGCTTTCATAAATGCGTCATTAAGATAATTTCAGCGTTGGTAACTACCTAATAACTATTATTTGTCTGATATTACAAAGTTTCCAATGCGATAGATGTCAGGACCTTAGAATAGGACCACACTGAAAGACCTAGAATAGGATTTCTAGATGAAAAATATTAAGGATCAAAGCATATTTTCATAACAGTATTTGCTGCAGGAAGATCGTTAAATATTTTAGCAAGAATGATAAGGCCTAGATTATGCGAGGAAAACTTGCACCGAAGAAAATTTTATAAGTTAAGTACCAAATTTATAATATGCTAAATATTTCACGGGTGCGGTTTTCCTAAACACATTCTCAACGTGGACCGAATCAAAGTGGATAATTGAGATGTTTTCGAATGTAAATAAATAATAGATGTAATTACGACGAAAAACAGTATATGAGACGACAATTTAACAAGAATATGTATCATATAACTGTAAGATATAAAGTGAGGAAACATCAAAGTGCGCCGTGGATTTTCTAGACGTATTACTGGACCTATGAAAAAATGCTACTACATCGGTGGAATACCTAAACAATAATATTCAACAACAGCCTATCACACCCTTAGCTGACTAAGCATCTTGTCTAGAAAATCTTGTAGTTTAGACTTACTAACGACTGCAACGGCCGTCTCAATTTTCCTAAGAGACAATGTCTATCTTTTAGATATGCTACCATAATAGTCCTAACATCAATAATATCGAAAAAATTGAGATTCTTGTGTTAGATAATACACTAGCGAGACACGTTACTAATGTTTATTAACTATACGGCACTTTTATGAAAGCATTAGAACAAATTCTAATACATTATAACAAGAAACGCATATCACCAATGCCAGGACTAAGTTGAGGTCAAAATACAGCTAAACGACATACGACAAAACATCAAAACTTTGTAAAACATTTAAGAAATGACTATTTTCAATGTCATATAAACTAACTTTTTTGTAGTTTCAGTATTTTTTGGTTTTCAGTAACTTACATTAGGTGTCTTTAATTAGTTGTCCACATTACTGGTACACTTATTCTGCTCGTAATAGATTTAAGGTCAAAAATTACGAAAAATAGATCAATGTTATGGCAAATAGTAACTTCAAATTATACGTAAAACCCATATAATTATTTTACAACAGTTGCTGGTTTCTATGTGTTCATAATACAAAATTATTGAAACCCAAAACTTGATGAACATACAATTTTCAAAGTGTCTTTAATTAGCTGTCCACCACTGTATCTATATTTTTCCTGTATTCTAGTGGATAGTACTTTTTTCACACCCTGTATTAAGTCCAGTCACAAAGTTTGGTATACATAAACTAATTACATATTCCAAATAAAATTTATTTTTGATGTACTTAGATGATGTCCTATATGAGTCTTGATATGAATCTTGGGACAGTCGTCTCGGAAAAAAAAATACTATCATAAAAAGACTCCGATTCCTCTCTGTTCTGATTCGAAGTTTAGGTAAATAAGCCCTACCTATTCCTATCTCTGATAATAATGGAAGTGAGTTCTTTGCATTTGAAAATGTGATAAAATGGCAGAAATACGTAAGTGCACAGAACAGTGGAAACTAAATCTAGTCATAAACGTTTTGCAAATCGACTGTTAAAATGTTATACTCTGGCGAGGCATACATTCGGATTAAAATGTTTCAAAGAGCTCCACACATGGCGGTTCTTTGTAAGGGAAAATGGGTGAATTTCCCAACAGCAAATTATACGCGGCATGAGTGAAATCGGCAGTGCAGAGTGATACAATGAGGCTTATTTATTTTTTTATTTATAGAAGGCGTTATCCCGTATACGAGACCATAAATATTTTTTGATTAGGACTACGTTAAATACGGAATAAAAAATGATAAAGCACCATATTTTTCATTTCGGTTGCGCGGTCAAATCCATTTTTCTGTTTAATTTCCCTTATATAGTAAAAACTTTTGGTTATTAAGTATTATTGCTTATTTCATTTAAATCGTGAATAGTTATAGTACTATCACATAATAATTTTATAATTTAATCTATTTAATTAAATGACTTATAAGTAAAAATGCATGTGGTCAAATAAGACTTTTCATATCGGTGAATTTTAGTTTGTCGAGAATATTTTTGCGTGGGACAACTCTAGCTCCTTGCCCCCGCGCTAAACGCTACATACTAGTGCCGCCTCAATGCTTAAAGTAAATATACGTGCGCCGCTTGCTCTGTGTTCCCGCCAAAAAAGTAAGTAGTTGGTTTCGGTGACATGGGACATTTTATTTTTCATTTCCGCAGGTTGGAATATATTGTCATCCAATTCTCCATTAAATGTATGAAATATTTATTGGTATCCTTCCCAAACTACGTTTATTAGCGTGGTATTAATAACGTTGTGACTTTAAAACTTTTATTGTTATGTTAAATTATGTCGTTGATTTTAATATCGGTGTTTTCATTTCGGTTGATTCGGTGGCCTAGATTGACCACCGAAATGAAACAAAATTCACCGAAATGATAAAAAATATCATTTCGGTGAATTTTATTAATTCCGGTGCGTAAATTGTTCATATCGGTGATTGTTTTTCTCATTTCGATGGCTTCATATATCATTCCGGTGAAATCTATACTATATTATACAGCTGAAGAGTTTGTTCGTTTGTTTTTTATTTGAACGCGGTAATCTCAGGAACTACTGGTTCAATTTGAAAGAATATTTTTGTTTTGCCTTCCTTTTTAGGATTCCGTACCTTGAAAGGTAAAAAACGGAACCCTTATAGGATCACTCCGTTGTTCGTCCGTTTGTCTGTCCCTACCCTTTTTCTCAGGAACACGTGGAGGTATCAAGCTAAAATTTAATCAAAAGCTCTGCGGTCCCTTAAAGCTGTAAAAAAATCAAACATCTAAGCCAACGCAATCAAAAGATACAGCCGTTATTGCCGTAAATATCAGCAAATTTCTGCAAATTTTCAACACTCGAAAAGGAATCAAAACTTACCTACAGGGTACTTCCTGTGAACTTAGAATCTTGAAATTTGGTACAAAGCAATGTCATTTATAGTACAGATACAGGAATTATTGCGAAAACTGTATTTTTTTGTTATATCATATAAAAACAAAACTTACTGCCCCTTTCTTCATGAACGCGTTGTGGTGTTAAATGAAAATTACAATGACATACATAATGAACTAAAATTAAGATACAAATTATTCATTCAGTGAAAAGCGTCGTCCTTTTATTACAAAATGTCACAGAAAAAAAAGACGCTTTAAATTTCCATATAACTACTATTGATTCCCACTCTACGCTCTGACCGATCCAAAGGTTCCCATTATGCTAGCAGCATTGCTTCGTTGAATAGCAATGGAAACCTGTTGAACCAGCCAGAGTGGGGATCATTACCCTTATCCCTCAGTCGTTGTCCCAACTCTTTGAAAAGCTCGCGTGCCTCATCTCCGCAGGGCCCAGCCGTCTCCACAGCGATTGGAACAAAATCATACTCAGACTTTAGCTCAGCATACTTAGTATGTTTTAACTTGGCAGCATTTTCCGCCGCTGAACCTGCTGAAGTAACAGGCATACTGTAACTTCAACAGGTTCAGTAAATGTGTCTAACGCATGTTGCGTCCCATAAGAGGCTACGCCCTCTTCGCCATGGAACCAACGTTAGGTCATCTGGTCTCTTACCATCCATGCGGGACAAGCCTGGTGGCTCTAGGACGCAAGGAATATTTACGGAAACCGTGGCCCGACGCACAAATTCATTAATAGAATGGTATAAATTGCACTTGTAAAAAGCAACTGTGAACCTGTGACAGACGAGGAATTGAACCCCGTGTCTTACGCAATCCGGGCAATTAAGTTTGTATGGTGACAAAATACTATAAAAACAAAAATAAACTATAATAGAATGGGGCTTCGGGAACCGCCCCGCACATCTTTGGCAACTCAGTCCATGGTGGCCGTTTTCATCTACCATCACACCACAAATACAGCGATGAGGTTCACAAACTTTGCTGCCCAGTCTTAAAGCTACTGCAATTCTTAAGGAATTGTTGTCGAGAAGCGTACCCAACTGTGGAGACGGCAAAGCATGCAGCCAAGCACCAGATTCAGGTTTTGCAACTGCTTTAAGGGATGCCAACATCACGCTGGAACCTACGGGAACGGAAAGGCAAAACGCACAGAAAATGTCGAAGAGGACCGCTAGTAGTGTTGTTAAGCTAAAAAGTTTTTTTAATATGATATGGGTTTACTTTTGTCTCTAGACTATACCAGACGAGGCACAGACAGGGACGACGATGAAGCGAGCTCACCCAGAAGAAGCCTGTTCACTCTTTTTCTGAAAATAACAGGGTTGTAGACCGATGGAAACACATATGCGGGTAGAGAGTTCCACTCTTTTGCTGTGCGCATTATGAAAGTTGACGAGAAGCGCTTAGTTCGAAAACTTTTTAAACGCGCTAATCTCAGGAACTACTGCTCCGATTTAAAAAAAAGGGTTAGATAGCTCATTTATCGGAAAAGGTTATTGGCTATACTTGGTGTCCTTTAAATAGAGGTCCAGCCTAAAATAGGTGATAGGCTAGACAATGACAGTCATTAGAAAATATATTTAAAAAATGTAAGTTATGTCCTTTTCAAGTTGTGTACATTAGAAAATCTACCAAATTGTCATCTAGTGATGGGTTTTCGACTACTGTTAATACTGCGTAAGTTTCTGGCTGAATAATTGCGAAACTTGTTAATATGTATGTATGTATATTTTTTTTAAATATATTTATGTATTACAGTATTTGGTAGTTATACATATAAAATATATATTATACTTATGTTTATTTAGTTTATTGTATTAAATATATATTATAGTATGTAATAATATAATATTGTTATGCTTCATAATGATATTTTTGTTGCGTTTTCCTAAATTTTTACGACAGTCACGACGAACCACGTGTTTTAGTGTATAGAAGTAATTTTGTTAAAGGTTTTCGGTGGGTGGATAAGTGTTGTCATTTCGGTGGGCGAGTTATTTCATTTCGATGAATCGTTTTTTCATTTCGGTGGCATCAAAACTTTGAAGTAATGTATCTTTTTAGTTTATCGAGATATTTTGATGGCGTTACGTATTGATCTAAACAACATCAAGAAGTATCATAAACCATAGTTTGAATTCGAAAAATGTTAAAAATAAAAAAGTTCACCGAAGTGATAAAAAAATCGACTTTGTTGAAATTGACCCAAATATATTTTCCAACAGCAATCCACTGAATAGTTGTAACACGTTTCAAAGCAGTATTCATTTGAAAGAATTCTAAAAGGAGTTAGATTCAACGAACCCATTTATTTAAACATGCTATAGTGATGACATAACATAAAACTGCTGAAGATTTTTTTGGTTCAGATATCTCTGTGATATCCCTTTATAAACGAGCAGAGATTTTCTTATTTATTGGATATCGTTTAAAAGCAGTTCATTATATGCTGTACAATACGGCTAAAATTGAAAAGGGCCTGGGCTTAATTACACGACGACATGCGGTTTTCTCGATCCATTTCGACCAGAACTGTCAGACCTCTGGCGTTGCGTTTTGATTTTACAAATACTTTAGCATTAACTAAAGACGAAGGTCAGAATACAGTGGCTGCTGCGAAGATGGATGGGGCCAGGGCATAGTCAACAAAGGGTTAAATGTACTAAATAAGTATCAAGGTATGAGGTTACTTGGGATGTTGCGCAATTCAAACAGAAGCTGTAGATCTAAGTGATTTATTATGAACCCTGACAAACATTGATGGAATGTCTGCAAATACATTTTCACAATATCTTTGTATATTAGTATGCCTATAGATGAAGTTGATAGAGTCAATAAACTAAACACATGCAAGTGTGTATGATAATCGTGTGCTATTTCAGTCCCCTTGTATATACTTGAGCGTTTGCTGAGACATTTGCAAATCGGAATTTATAAATTTTGTTAAACTTTGGACTGAATCTATTTTCAATTTACTGCAAACGAAATTATGCAGGTACTTCTGCATAATTTCGTTTGCAGTAAATTGAAAAACGTGTTTTTGACAACAGTTCGGAAGTTTGAGCGCTAATTTGGCGCCGGCAGCGGCTAACTTCGAAAGAAAGGAAAACGAGAACCGTTTCGTTTACACTTGGTATAATACGAGCTGCCAAACTATTGGCCGCTTTAGAACTTACGATGCATATTTTTTTTTAAATAATGAGATTGTTCTTTTAATCTTTGGGCATGAGTTGAAATTGTCTACGCGCACAAGATGCGACGTAGAACCACCTTTATTATTTCGTAGCTAGGTAGCTTTAGTAGATGCATTTGTGTATTTGTAGAGTAGTTTTGTTTGTAGCTTTACTTATGTTGTAAAATCACCTCATACATCATACGATCATGCTCATCCAATCACAGCTCTCCTTCCACCTAGTTTACCTTGAAGGCCCAGTGGTGGGACTCTCTGTTTATTATTATTTGTGTCTTATTATAATTTACTTAAGGTCTAAATTGTTAACTTCCGTAAGTACAGTAGCCAAAGCTTGTATTCTCTATACGACACTTCACATTTGGTCGCTGTCGCCTTAGCACTGTCCCTTGTAAATTAAATATAAGATTTAACTCATTAAATGAGGAATATTTAAAGTCAATTTAGCTTTATTTCCTCCCTTTGTTCGAATAGCGAACAAAATTGGCGACCGTGACAGGACAGTGCCTAGTTTTGAAGCGATTTTTGGAGTTTTCCAGAATTTTGTCCCCTGTTGAGGACGAGTAGAGGTCATCACCACGTCATCCGCCTCATCGAGTTTCACCGAGGGTTTCGGACAGAATCCGGCCTTATCCTGTGCTCTGTGTGCTGACGTTTGGATGTGCCCACTCCGCGACCTACGTGTCCACCGTGAAATTCTCCAAAAAGGCCGTGAAGTCGTAATTAAGGAAGTCGAATCAAGGTCTCATCGACGTAGCAAGAGACTACCTGGGCGCCGAACTGCGCTGCCACTTCTCCTGTCTGATTGTCAAGTGAGCCCGTTCCTTTACTATCCTTCCTATTTCTGCCACAATTTGTGTATTCAGGAACTAGCTTTCAAAATTGCCGATATTTAGTGCTAAACTAATCAGGTAGTACCTACATATCGCAATACCTTTTTGTGCTTTCTACTTCTAGTGTAGCTTGCTATCGCCTTAGGCTGTATCAACTAGGTGTTTTGCACAAGCTTATTGCAATACAGGAAGACGCATATGTGCTTAGAATTCCCTGATTAAAGAAACAAATAGCCTTTAATACTTACATTTTCAAATATCAATCCATTTTGTTAACTTTCACCATTTTTATCACTAAATATTTCACTATATTGCCCATTTTGCACGCACTCAATCACATCCAACAGTTTCAACTTTTACGTGCTTTCATATAGCTATTCGCATTACGACTGGTACTATTTATTACGAAGTGCATTCCAATCCCTTTATTAATCAATAGGCATCATCTGGTGCATTCATTATTTCTTATCTCCCTGCCCCGTGCATTCCAGCTATTCAGCGCTGCCTACCTGTCGCCGCGCTCGCACTGCTACTGGTGGCCACGTCGCTGCAAGCGCTTATTTGTGACTGCAACTGCACTTCGCATCGGACCAAACGAGGAGCGTATCGTATGCAATTTTAGTTTATTTTTCTATTTTTCGATTTAGCCTTATTTTTCTTTGATAACAATGCCTGAAACTGATGCTTCGAAGTCTGAAGTGAGCCTTAAAGATTTGTTTGCTAAACGTAGCTCAATTAAGGGGCGCGTAACAAGGTTTAAAAATTATATAGATTCTTTGAGAGAATGTGAAAGCCTTCCGCCGTTAGACATATTTAAGCTTAAAAGTAAATTGGCCAAGTTCGAAGCATTATTTACAGAATTTGATGTAGTGCAGGAACAGATAGAAGTGATTAACGTTGCCACTCAGGATGTCGAATTAGGCGCAAGAGACTTAATCGAGCAGGATTTTCATAATTATTTAGCTCAAGCGCAGCAAATGGTTGAAGCGAATAGCGATGATTATAAGTCCACCTCGTCACGACGGTCTAGCGTTCATTGCCCGGGTCATCATGATGATACTGAGGTTCTAGGATTTAAGTTGCCCGTTATTAAGATACCGACTTTCGATGGGACTTATTTTAAATGGCTGGAATTTCGGGATACGTTTGTTTCGCTCGTTCATGAACGGAAGATTAGGGATGTTCATAAATTTTATTATTTGAATTCTTATCTCGAAGGGGAGGCGGCGCGAGTCATTAGTAATTTAGAGGTCACCGATAATAACTATGCAGAGGCCTGGAAGCTTTTATGCAGTCGGTACAACAATAAGCGTCAGCTGATAAATAATCATTTGAAATCCTTATTTAGTCTCGAGTCCGTGCGTGAAACAGAAAAATCATTAAGATTTATTATCGATCACGTAACAAAAAACTTGCGTGCTCTTCACACTTTGGGATTGCCTACTGATAAGTGGGACGTGTTAATCATTTATATTGTCGCGCAAAAATTAGACTCAAAAACCTGTTTTAAATGGGAAGAGCACCGCAATTCATTAAATGAGATACCAAGTCTTGATGATTTCTTTAATTTTTTGAGAACTCGTGCGGACGTTATGGAAACAGTCAATAATTCTCAGTCGGTTAAAAGGGCCTCCTCGTCTAATAACACTGGTCGGCAAGGGCCACAGACTAGGGTCATGCTGGGTACTTCTTCAGAGGGCCTTTCTCAGTCCGCGCAGCCGTCTTCGACGCCGTCGAGATCTTGCTATGTGTGTCAGGGTTCACACCGCGTTTTTGAATGCCCTGTTTTCAAGGCTAAATCCATTGATGACAAAATATCTGCTGTCCAGTCCTTAAAATTGTGCCACGTTTGTTTACGGCAGGGTCACAAACCACAGCGTTGCAAGCTATCTGGTGGCTGTAAAATATGCAAGCAACGCCATAACACATTGCTTCACGAGCGTTTGTTTAAGGAGAATAGTCCGTCTACGTCTCAACCTGTCGTCACTATGTGTGCACTCTCGTCTTGCGAAGCGCTTCTTTGCACGGCTGAAGTCGATTTGGTTAATCCTGTTACCAACGCCACGGTTACAGCGCGAGCTGTACTGGATAGCGGCAGCCAATCTTGTCTTATAACATCTCGTTTAAAAGATGCCTTGCAGCTGACCTCTCAGGCTTCGGACAGGGATTTAGTAGGCATAGCCGCCATTCCAGTGGCAAACAAATTTGAACGCTGCTCAGTGCGCCTTCAATCTAGGTGTAGCTCTTTTAGCACTTTACTCTCCTGTATCGTGTTGCCGATTATTTCTGATAAATTGCCGACGCGCTCATTCAGCGCGGACCATTTGAATTTGGCGGGTATCCAGTTAGCTGATCCTCAATTTAATAAGTCATTGGACGTCGATCTGCTTCTTGGTGCAGAATTGTTCTGGGATCTGCTAGGAACGGAGCAGCGCTCATTGGGTGATAATTGTCCAGTTCTGCGGAGTTCTAAACTCGGTTGGCTTGTTACCACTCCTGTAGTCTCTAGAAGTTTGAATGAGGAAAACGTTCGTTGCAATCTAACGCGAAATAAGGAAACGAGTATCATTGATCTAAACAATAATCTATCTAAATTTTGGGAGTTGGAAAAGGTCCCTAGTAAGTCAATTTTAACTGAAGAAGAAGTGTTGTGCGAGCAGCACTTTATCGCTAATACGTCTCGTGATGCCGACGGCCGGTTTACTGTAAAACTTCCACTCCATACTGAAAGAGATTATTTAGGAAACTCGTTGCATCTGGCTAAGAAGCGGTTTTTTAATTTAGAGTCGCGTTTCAGGAGACAGCCTTTGCTAAAGGAACTCTATTTCGATTTTATGCGTGAATACGCTGACTTAGGACACTTGTCTGACTGCGGTGATATTCAGCGGTCTTCAACAGTAGATTTCTATTTGCCTCATCACCCAGTTTTAAAAAATAATAGCGAATCGACGAAGCTTCGAGTTGTTTTTGACGCTTCGGCTCGTACTTCATCTGGACTATCAGTCAATGATATCCAGATGACGGGCCCTACTATTCAAGACTCGTTGTTTAACATTTTGAGTCGTTTTCGTTTATATAAATACATCGTCTGTGGAGACATCGAGAAGATGTACCGGCAAATTAAGGTTCATCCTGATGATCGTAGTCTTCAGCTTGTTTTATGGCGTGACGATGAGTCTCAGCCTTTGCGCACCTTGATGCTTAATACTGTCACGTATGGGTTCTCAAGTGCTAGCTTTCTGAGTACGCGTTGTCTCTGGCAATTAGGCGAAGACACTATCGATCCATTAATAAGAGACGTCATTCAAAGGGATTTTTATGTCGATGACCTCTTGACAGGCGCTCAAACAGAGAAAGAATTGCGTTACATTCAGCAGTCTGTCGCTGAAGCTCTAGCTAAAGGAGGGTTTCATCTCAGAAAATATCGGTCAAATTTGCCTTCGGTGCTTGAACACAGTCCTACAGAGTCGTCAAGTGATCTCATGATCAGCAATGCAACAAGCACTCTAGGTATTGGTTGGATGCCTACATCAGACGAGCTACATTTTCCTATTGATTTGCCTTCGGTCGATGTCATCACTAAGAGAACTATATTGTCTTCCACCTTTAAGATTTTTGATCCCCTTGGTCTGTTATCCTTGTGCACCATAAGGCCAAAGATGCTACTCCAAGAGCTTTGGAGAGAGCACAAGCTAGGGTGGGACGACCCTGTTCCAGAAAAAATCAAGTCTTCTTGGCTCTCGTTTGTTGATGGCTTAAATAGCATAGCGGAGCTAAGGTTGCCGAGACACATTTTGATAGATGATCCAGTACGTCTAGAATTGCACTGTTTCTGCGACTCTTCACAGAAAGCTTATGGAGCATGCATTTATTTAAAATCGGTTAACAAACATGGCGATGTTAAGGTAAACTTGCTTTGTTCTAAATCGCGTGTCGCTCCAGTCGCACCGACTACAATTCCTCGTCTAGAGCTGTGTGCCGCATTGCTAGGAGCAGAACTTTCTTCGGTTGTAGTACAGGCTTTACGGATGAAAATTTCTAGTTGCATTTATTGGTCCGATTCAAAGGTTGTCTTGAGTTGGCTACGCACAACCAAGAGTATGAAAACATTTGTAGCTAATAGAGTAGGAACAATAAAGGAACTTACTGATCCGTGCTCTTGGCGCTACGTGCCAACTTCTCAGAACCCTGCTGATCTTGTGTCACGCGGTGTTGACCCCAACGAAATTTCCAGCTCCGTCATGTGGTGGCACGGCCCTTCCTTCTTACAGCTCGGAGAGGCGTCCTGGCCACCCTCAGACATCGAGGAATTACCAGCGTTGCCGGAGATCAAGGTTTTGTCAGTTTTGGCGGGGGATGCTCCTCTCGATATTTCTAGGATCTCGAGGATGTCCATTTTGCAACGAGCTTATGGTCGTGTCTTGAGATGGTTTCACAATGCGAAACAAATAAATAAAAATAATAAATTGACTGGTCCATTACAAGCTGCAGAAATTGATGGCGCAACGAACGCGTTAATTAGAATTTCCCAAAAGCGCTTTTTTGATAATGAGCTAAGATTACTTTCGCTGAATAAGAGTTTGAAAGCTAAATCAAATATCACCGCACTGAATCCATTTCTAGACTCCGACGGCATTATTCGTGTTGGTGGACGCATCGCTGCTTCGTCATATAATTTTGATAAAAAACACCCTGTTTTGTTGCATGCCCGTTGTCATTTTACAAAGCTACTCTTTCGACAAGAGCACACACGACTCTTGCACGCCGGCCCTCAACTTCTTCTCGCTTCTATTAGAGATAGATACTGGCCTATAGGTGGGCGTAATCTGGCTCGCAGTGTCGCTAAAAACTGTGTTGTGTGTCATCGCTTTAAAGGACAGCAGATGAGTAATATAATGGGTAACCTGCCATCTGAGCGAATCAACCCTGACATACCATTTTCAAACATAGGGACTGACTTTGCTGGGCCATTTTTAATTACCGATCGCAAGGGCAGGGGTTGTAAAATAACCAAATGTTATTTGTGCATTTTTATATGTTTAAATTATAAGTGCATTCACTTGGAAGCCGTTAGTGAGCTTTCAAAGGAGGCTTTCATGTTGTCACTCAAACGTTTTATAGCCCGTAGAGGGTTACCAAAAAAGATATTTTGCGACAACGGTACAAACTTCGTTGCCGCTGCTCGCGAAATTAGCGATTTTTTGAGGTCAAAGGACACTGTTGGTACCATTTTAGACTTTGCAGCTCAGCAGGGCATTGAATTTAAATTTTCGCCTGCGTACGCTCCTCATTTTGGAGGTTATTTTGAAGCTGGGATAAAGTCGGCCAAATACCATTTGCGTAGGGTAATGGGGGAAGCGCACTTAACTTTTGAAGAGCTGTGTTCTTTGTTTACACAAATTGAGGCTATCCTCAACAGCCGTCCTCTTTGTCCTCTCAGCCCTTCACCCACAGACCTACAACCTCTTACCCCGGGTCACTTTTTAATCGGCAGGCCACTGACAGCGCTGCCCGCACCTGCCCTGATGGAGTACAACGCTAACCGCCTCGACCGCTACCACCGTCTGGAGCAGATGCGCCAACATTTTTGGAAACGTTGGTCCAGCGAGTACGTCTCCGAGCTGCAGCAGCGTACGAAGTGGAAAACCCGTTGCAAGGATCTGCAAGTGGATGATCTTGTCTTGCTGAAGGATGACGCCGCTTCGCCCCTATGTTGGCGTCTCGGCCGGGTCGATAAGGTCTTCCCTGGTTCAGACGGCGTGCCTCGCGTTGCTGATGTCACCACGTCCCGTGGAGTTGTGCGCCGCGCTCTCAACAGACTGTGCCTCTTGCCAGCCGCGGGCGAAGAAAAGAGTTGAAGACTATGCTATGTCTTCAACGCCCCGGAGGATGTCTACGCGCACAAGATGCGACGTAGAACCACCTTTATTATTTCGTAGCTAGGTAGCTTTAGTAGATGCATTTGTGTATTTGTAGAGTAGTTTTGTTTGTAGCTTTACTTATGTTGTAAAATCACCTCATACATCATACGATCATGCTCATCCAATCACAGCTCTCCTTCCACCTAGTTTACCTTGAAGGCCCAGTGGTGGGACTCTCTGTTTATTATTATTTGTGTCTTATTATAATTTACTTAAGGTCTAAATTGTTAACTTCCGTAAGTACAGTAGCCAAAGCTTGTATTCTCTATACGACACTTCACATTTGGTCGCTGTCGCCTTAGCACTGTCCCTTGTAAATTAAATATAAGATTTAACTCATTAAATGAGGAATATTTAAAGTCAATTTAGCTTTATTTCCTCCCTTTGTTCGAATAGCGAACAAAATCATCACATTAAGAGAACCGTATAGCTCTTCCATTTACCTAGAGCCTATGCTAGATACATCAACAAGTCGGTTTTATTGTGGATCCTTTATATACGATACTATTTTAGTTTGAACACTTACACATTTGTACAAGTATGTTAAGGTCCGGGTTTTATTAACGTAAATTTGAGGATGAATGAACTCTTAAGTCTATATCTGATTTATTTTTAAAAGAAATGTGTGAAATAACCCACCTCTTGGTAGAGTAGGGCAGGTACTTTCGGTGCCCTATCAACATACCTAACCGATTTAATATAGCGGTTTTCTATAAAACTACTACTTAGTAACTTTGATAAGCCACCTAGTCGTAAGGTGTAAATCATCCTAACTAAAGTTGGCAAGATTTAAACCGTAGTTAGCCGTCCATTAGTCAGCGCGTTAGAGTTAATGCCCGTCTTTAGTTTCACTTTGAATGGCTCCTAATTTACAGCTTCTGGTGGGGGCGGGGATAAACTAATATGTTTGTTTTACTACTGAATAGTTGTGGAGCAGAATCCCAAGGCAGCACTAAGATTGGTAGTTATGATGCCTGATGTATTGTTGAGAGATTTGCTTGAGCCTATTTTGTACAAACAAGTACCATTGTACTGTTAACCTTCTGGTTTTATATTCTTGACGAGCTTGTTCGAGGATTATAAAATGACATACTAAAATAAACAAGATTTGCTTTAAAAAGTACTAGTGTACACCAGTGCTTAAAGCATTACAGCAGTAAAACCTTCACAAAATCTACTCATCCATTTAACACCATGGCAAGCTAGCTCAGTATGTACATAGGTGTGTGTAAGAAAAAAAATCGCTATAGTAGTAGAAGTTAATCCAGCTGTAGAGGTACATCAGTTTTTGTTAATAGTATGACCCTATGAGTTAGAATTTGTAGTTTACGCTCTGGAGATAAATTTACGATTGCAATTCAACATGGGTTCAGAAAATTTCCGCTTTTTCACTTTCCGGAAACGTATAGATCACATGAATTGAAGTAGTTACTAAAATATTCGTGCACTTTTTACCTATCTCATAACAGAAAGTGTGGGTTTATCTATTGTCAAACAAGTATTATTTATCTTCTCATCAACATTTACCTTTACCACCTAATTTACCGACGACTATATTTGCGAATCAAGAGGTTAAAGCAAGTGAATGCAAGGACTCACCGTTTTCGACAGCAACCAGCTCCCTGGAAATATCAGCGGCACATACGTTATCATGTACACCATAGAAGTCCACGACACCACGTTCCCACTCACACCGTAGTAATTCGTCACTATGTCCTGTATTATCGTGTACTGCGTCCATTGCATCGAGTTGGATGCAGAGAAAACCACGAAAAGCGTCAATATCATCCACCGCCACTTGGTCACTATGTAAGCCGCGTCATTACCCTCAATGTCAAGTCCGTCCATGACACTCCCTGGTATCAAGTCCACGTCCTTGTATGGTGGATCTTCGGAGAGCAGTAGTTTCGATTTGGAAGCCTCAGGGTGTATCAACCCGTTGCCTGTTCGAGCGTCTTTGTGTGGAGACATGATTAAAGTTCTGATATTGGGATTTGCTTCTGGGGCTTTTGCAGATACAGTTAATTTGCCTTCACAGTATCACTTTTTACGTATATTAGTTTAGTTTCTGTTCTAGCATCTAGACTTATTTGCTTAATTATTAAGCGCCTACGTATACATATTTAAGAAAGATATTGGTTGATTATATTGATTGTAACTACAATATTTTAAAAGGCGATGTGCGGGCTACACTTCACTCAAGCTTTCGTTTGAAACACTATTCTATTATTAGGCACTATAATACTTCACATTAGGCTTTTTATCTTATTCTTATTTAGACATTGATCAGTCTCTGTTCTTCCTTGTAAAATGCGATACTTATCGTGTATCATCTAGCGCTATCACAGGTGATTGGTCCCCAATAACTGATATCAGATTATCGTAGATTAGAGCTTAGATGTTTAGTTTGTTCCTTTGGCAGGCTAGATTGTTGTGATGGTGGCAATAGGCACAGTGGAATACCTGGAAAAAGGAGAGATTATCGTTAGTATGTGTAGAAACTTGAATCCAAGACGCAAATTAGGTTAATGACAGCGCAACAAATCAACAACTTTTGAATTGAAATTTTAACTGTTTTTCTTGAAATATGAGTAAAGAGTCTAAAAGAGCGTATATTTGGCTTTTTTAAAATTTTGCATGCAACAATAGAATTGTCAAAAATAAACCGCAGCCATAAATACCAGGAGTCTTCACTAATGACAAAAAAATACACATCAACAAATGCCCAACTGAACGTAACTTCGAATAAATAATGGCCGATACACCCGTAATGCTACTGGAATAAATAAAGTTATCGACGACCATAAAACACATACGTTCAAGGCCAGTAATAGTAGTAATGCTATTGTTTATGAAAAAAGTATAGAGTCAAAAGTACTTGGCGTGTTCTTGTCCGTACATAAAATTAATTTAAATCTCATTTTATTTATTTTTTGTCACGTTGTATTATTGTATGTTAAAATTTGACAACGTTTGCATAAATTTGTTAACTGACATTGATTTTCTGTAATTTATAATTACAGTTATACTTCTAACTTAGATTTAGGATTACTAACCAGTGGCGGCGTAAAGGGGGGGCGGTGGGGGCGGTCCGCCCCGGGTGCCAAGCATCAAGGGGTGACAACACGGTGACAAAGAAATACCAACTCTGTCACATTGAACTACTATTACTACGTATGGAAATGACATCCCTAAGGAACCTCGTGCGCGGTGAGTTGATGGTCACAGACCATCAACGCATGCGCGGTATCACAGTCACTCACTCCCGCTCGTAGCGTTAACCAATGTGACATTCGGTCAAATAATTTGTCAAAAATGCCGTCGTGCGTAATAAAAACTTGCAAAAATAAAAGCAACAGGAATCAAAAAGACACAGGCGTTACTTATCATCGGTAAGTAAATAAAATGTTAACTTAAACCAACAAAAAACATTTTTAAAAATGTTATAAATGTTTGGTATGAAATTGCCGCCATTTTATTGGAAATTCAAAGATTATAAATAGTGACACGCACAGAATGGAAAAGTAGGTAGGTAATAAATAGAGGTTAGACAATGCGATGTTTCGAATTTCTTCAAACTCAACGTATACAAATAGTGGAAAGAGCTATTTCCTACGCAACTGAGAAATGTGAGGACTTGGATATCTCCGTTGAAAGAAGAGGAAGGAGGAGATTCCGAAAACGAATGCCAGGAGAAATGTCCCAAGATGTTGGACTAACATTGCCAGAAGAGTTGCATAGAGCTATGTTAGAATGTCTTGATAGATTTTACGAAGAACTAGAGCATCGCTACAAAGCAATGGATGATATTCTCATAACATTTGGTGTTGATCAGTCTGAAACTCTACTTACGTCAACAGAAGAAGAACTTCGTGATAAAGTTCCAAATCTTACAAAAATCTATGATGAATTTTCTGCAGAGGACATTATTTTGGAGATTTTACGACTGAGGCGCCACTTGGAAGCCGCCAGCATTTCTCTTCAAGAAGCGATCCAATGGACTACCTTGGAGCTTCTGAAATTTATTGTAAAATGGGACTATTCTGAGTCTGTTCCAAGTCTAGCTCTATGTCTAAGATTTTTTTTAACTATTTGTGTTTCGGTGGCTACTTGTGAAAGAAGTTTCTCAAAATTAAAGTTAATAAAATCTTACTTAAGATCTACAATGAGCCAAACACGACTTTCCAGTCTATCCATATTGTCCATTGAAAAGGAGAGGAAAGTAAATTTTGATAATGTCATTGAGTATTTTAGCAAAATAAAGTCACGTAAACACGTTTAATATTTGTCGTTTTATTTTGAGGGTGCTCGATAGAAAGTCGCCCCGGGTGCCAACCTATGCTACGCCGCCACTGTTACTAACAACTCATATGAAGTTTACTTGTGAATTAAATAATTTGAATTTGATTCAATGTTGACCCTACTTGAATTTTACTACTTGCAAATAACTTACTCACCACAGTTCATACAGACAAAAATAACACATTATTTTAAACAACTGCAGCATTGTACTTTGAACGTGTTTATCTAGGAATGCTTTGATCGGGCGTTTAATCTCGATTTATTTGGTCAGAATGTAATGCTTCACAAACACACATGACGTGAAAGAAATTTCAGTAAAATAACGATTTCCAATCGTCGGCATTTAAATAATTCACGTGAGTATCACGTTATAATAAAACAAGACACATGTTTCGGCGATATCTTTTATAGTAAAGGAGATAGGTGTTTATCGATTGATACCACCAAAAAAATATGCACTAGACAACACACCAATTGTCTGGTTTCGTGGTAATAAGGAATTTTCTTCCTTGTGTTACGAAGTACCAGACAACGATTATGACGGGGGCGTCTCCCATAAATACTAAAATGCTATAACATCCATGACATAGGTACAAATGTTCGTGTTCATCACAAAAACATTTGCTTCCTGCGGGATTAGAACCCGCGACGGCCGGCGTAATAGTCAGGAGCGCTAACCAGAACACCAAACGCATCGTCAAAAAAACTAAACTAAAATTAAGGCTGCTGTCACCTACCTTCTAACAAAGTTCAAGTGCAGTTTTCTTCCCAAGAATGACTTAACTGACAACTTTTTTTGACTGATTTGTGTAGAAATAAGCTATCTACGTAAGATGTAAGCTCTGAATTTTTGATTCAATCTTTAAAATGCCTGTAATTTGCAATCATAGAAGCCAAATTGACGGTTTTTCTGGTGCACTTTTCTAGATCAGTTGTTGACGTCAGCTATCGAAATAACATAAACTTGAAGGGAATTACGTTCGTCTACAAGGTGTAGACTCTGTTTTTTTATTTATTGCTCTGGTTATTCCAAATGAAGACAAAATTGATACCATGTTTTGGCATAAAATACGCACCTAAAGACAGGCGATTATCTCTGAGATACATTGCACTTATTCTGTGTTGTTTGATAAAACAATGTTATAGAGATTCCTATCTTTGTCTTAGCATCTAAATTCTTGATTTTATCGTGTACAATATATTCAAAATATCTTACTAAAGTAACCTATAAATTTGAGATTTGGAGCTGTCACGGACGTTCATCTTCGATCGAAATTTGACAGACAGCGCCGAGCGCTCGGAGGGGAAGGGTGTGTCGCTCGTTGTCTTCGCTGCTACTCTTTTATTTCGTGTATGATACTAATTCCAAATTTGAAAATATCACGCTTTGCACAATTTTTATACGGCGACCAATTCGCTTTGAGGCTTTATGCAACAGGCATAAAGCCATAGTGCATTTGGATCGTCGATGGTCTCTAATTATAACAAAAAAGTATTCGTTCTTTTGTATCGATTAGTAGTTGTATTTAAATGATTAATCAATGTTATGTAAACTTGCATATAAAGTAATCCTTATTAATACAATAAACAAGAAAGATTTATATGTATGGCGACTATTTCAAGAGGTTCATGAGTTATAACGAAGATCTTTTATCATATACAATTTGTATTTTCGAAACTTGATCAAACAAAATGTGCAGATACTAGGACCAAAATTATCGTCAAAAATAATAATAATAAAAAATTGTCTACAAAATAAAATTGTGGTATATGATGAGCAAACTGTTTCTATCGCCAAACAGTTAAATGTCAATTTTAGACAACTACTGAATTAATAAGGCCAAGAATAGGCAATAGTACCAATTCTATTGCATATGTATGGGGTTGCAAATAATAACCTTATTTATATAAAATAAAGTAATATCAGTAACACTACTTTATAGTTCAACAACGGTAGACCGATTTTCATGATATTTACTTTGTTGAATTGGTATTTACCTCTTACCCATTAAGTTATTATAAAACAGGGCTGGGGCGCGCCGAGGCTGGATATGAAGCAAAGTTTTCTGTGGTCGAAGTTTTTTTTTTCACTAAAAAGTCTAAAACTCTTCAAAGGACTCCAATTTAGGCAAACCATTTCTTTTTGAAGTCAGTGCCATCGCATGGGCTCTCTCAAGTTCCATCTTAAGCGACATCTATCTGGGCATCGACTCCAAAAAGAAATGGTTTGCCTAAAATGGAGTCCTTTCAAGAGTTTATTTAAGACTTTTTAATGTGTTTTGTTTTTGAAGTCGGTTTTATTGAAATATAATGGTGGTGAAGTGACCATTAACCCAAAAAAATTGAAGACAAATAAGGGCTTTTGTTTTAAGTATTTGACTTTGAGCAGTAAACAAGTAAGTTTATAAATTTTCTTACATCATTCGTGTTTTGGATTTTGAATAAGAATAAACGGACGACAAAAAGTAAAAGGTCAGTTTTTCTTAATATATACCATATATAGGCGTTATTTACTTCCACAACCTTTGATACGCACTTGTACGTACATACCATTGGCCATTGGCGTCAATTCCATACGCTAGTAACAGTGTTTCAATGGTTTAAACCTAAATAAATAGGGCAATATTTTGCTTATTTAACATTACTTTTCTTTCTACCACAATCTACAACCACAACCTAACTATAAACTTGTATAGTAAAACGCTTGTTTAAATAGAAGCGTTTCATGTGATGTGTATGTAGTTAATATGAACCTGTATTCAAATTGTACGCCAATGCCATGAAGTTCCATGGTTCTATTCAAGTCCATATTCATATAATATTTCATTATTGAAAAATGTATATGGACAAAATGATATAATACCGGTGTAAACCAAATAATTAAATAAAAATTATCTTGTTTATCATCTGTTATACATGAAATACTTGAAATCTTGATCGAAATTTTCTTAACTACATTTTCTGAATGTCAGCTATAATAACTTGTGACACATTTCATATATCAAAATACAAATCATATCAAAGAAAAGCGTTATACTAAAAAGCATTTATGTGTAAATAAATCCTCATAGCATCCAGCTGGTATGACACGTGGTAGATCAAGCGCAGAACCAATGGCATCATCCACCAATAACCCTTAGTCCCCCGAGGAGGAAAGTGAATGGACGGTAGTGAAGAGAAAACAAAAGATGGTTAAAGTCAGTAATGATAACATTGAGGTGTATATTTCCAGTAATGAGAAACTACCAAAGCAATTTGCCTTAGCAAAGACATTTAAAGAAGCCGGAATTGAAGATATAACTAAAGTTAAATACATAAATCCTTACAAAGTACGTTTGGATATTGCAAATGAAATGAGCGTAAATAAGTTAGAGACGAGTAAAACTTTGAGCGAAAAAGGATGGAGGATTCAAAAGGCTATGGAAAAAAGCACTTCATATGGAGTTATTCGGGACGTTGACATGGAGCTAACGGATGAAGACATACAGAAGAGCATCTCCTGCCCTAATAACGCAGAGTTGGTGTCTATTAATAGATTACAACGACGTAATATTACAGGAAACGGATGGGTTCCTAGCGAATCAATACAACTTTGCTTCAAAGGATCATATTTACCAGCGTATGTCTATGTCGAGGGTATGAGAGTAAAAGTTGATCCATACGTGTTTCCTGTGTCACAATGTTCTCGATGCTGGAGACTTGGCCATACCATCAAAAAATGCCCATATAATAAAGTAGTTTGCCCCAAATGCGGTGGAAATCATGAAAACTGTAACACGGACATCTACAAATGTGTAAATTGTAACGGGAATCATAAATCCTTGTCTAGAAATTGTCCAACCTATCAGCGAGAGAAAAAACTGAGAGGACTTATGGCAGAATTCAACTGCACTTATAGAAAGGCTCTCTCAATTCTGGTGACTCCCGACTCACCAGTACCTGATGACAACAAAAAAGATGTCAGACTACCTGTTTTTACTACGGCAACTCCCCAAGACAAGTCAACCACGTGCACTCCTGCTCGCAAAAACTTCTCAGCTACGTTTGCCCAAGCGGTGAAGACAGAAGCGATTGTACACAGCGAACCGGAGCCGAAGAGTAACCCGCGTCCAAAGAAAATACGCCGACAACCTACGAAAAGGACCGTGTCACCTGAACGCCCTAGCAGTCCTATAGAGTCAAGAAATAGATACCAGGCAGAAGACATACCATGCCCCCAAAAGGAAGTAAGCTTTAGTGAACTGCTAAGTAGACTGAGAAAAATTATATTCCTAAGAAGTGAACCTATACAAAATAAGATAAAAAATACTATAAATTGTTGTGTAGAATGGCTAATTTTAGTTGTAGTAGATAATATCTCCGACTGGCCAATTTTAAAACTAATACTAGATTATTTACATGGAGAGTAGTTCAAAAAACCAAGTAAGAATAAACATTATGCAATGGAATTGTCAAAGTCTCAAACCCAAACTGTTAGCTTTAGAACAAATACTGTTCGGAGAGGGGATACATATTGCTGTGCTGAGTGAAACGTGGTTGCAGGAGGATAGCCCCTTGCAAATAAATAGTTACAATATACATCGTAAAGATCGTTTTGATGCTTATGGCGGACTAGCGATTATTACCCACAAATCTATAATGTGCCGATTAAATAATATTCAAAGTGTAAATTCGGGCATAGAACTACTACATTTAAAAATTTACAACTGTATAGACATTGAAAATATTATATCTGTTTACTGTCCTTCTTCAGTGCGTACTTCTGCTAGCGACTGGGACTATATTTTATCTATTGCCAATAGGAAGACACTGATACTTGGGGACTTTAATGCCCATCATACAACTTGGTCAGTGAAAACAGATACAAGAGGTGTCCAGATATTTGATAGCTTGACAGATAACTCATTAGTAACATTAAATAATGGCGCTCCGACACGCATAAGACTAGTTGAAAATAGACTACAGAAATCTGCTCCGGACATTTCTATATCGTCTGCAGATATTGCTGTTAATTTTGAATGGACCACCTTAAATGAAACACTAGGTAGCGACCACCTAATGATAATAATATCTACAGTAGTTTCAACTAATAATGTAAGTATATCTAAAAAGAACTTTAAGAAAGCTGATTGGGATAAGTACAAAGAATCGCTTCATAATGAATTCATATCTGTAGCATTGCCTCAACAAGATCTACAAGAAGCGATAAAGCAGCTGACAGACACATTCCTACCATAAAAATTAACCTAGACCCAAATAAAAAATTTAAACCTAAACCTTATTGGAATGCTACTCTCTCTAAAGCAGTCGCGGAGCGCCGGTTAGCCCTTACAAAATTTAGACGAAACCCTATACCCATGAATTTAGACATATTGAAAACGAAAACTCGGGAAGCACAGAAATTAATACGTACAGCAAAAAATACTGCTTGGCAAAATTTTTGTTCTTCAATTGATCATTCGGCTACGCAAAGTGATCTGTGGTATAGAATGAGATGGTTGAAGGGGTATAGGACTCGTAATAATTTTGTTGATAAGGATTTAGCGTCACAACTAATACAAAGTTTGACACCCGATTTTGCTGCCCCAAGGGAACCTATTTTACAATCAGCTAACTCAAATATAGATAACAATATTTCGATACAAGAACTAGAAAAGAGTATCCGACTTTCAGACACGACCCCAGGGCTAGATGGTATAGCATACTCTATGGTTAAAAATCTACCAGATAATGGTAAACATTTGTTGCTCGATTTATATAACATTTTTTTATCATTTGGCTTTGTTCCCACCCAGTGGAGGGATATACTGATTGTAGCGATTCCAAAACCAGGGAGAGATAATAACTCAGTATCATCGTTACGACCCATATCCATGATTTCGTGTATGTGTAAAATTTTCCACAGTATTATTAAAAATAGAATAGAATGGTTTACTGAGAAAAATAATATTTTATCCCAATATACTACAGGTTTTAGACGTGGCCGATCAACATTACATAATCTCTCTAGTTTGGTTTCAGAAATTCAGCTTGGTTTTACTCATAGAATGGCTACTATTGGTTGTTTTATAGATATAGACAATGCATACAACAACGTAGATATCTCAACTTTAATTCAAACTATGGACCGCCTTGGTGTGGGTTCACATATATGCAAGTACCTATGGAATTTTCTTAGACAAAGATCCTTAAAAATACAAGTTGACAACTACACAATTTGCAGGAATACAGGACGAGGCTTAGCTCAAGGGGACCCTTTGTCACCACTGCTGTTTAATATAGTCACTTCACATGTTTGCAAAGCTGTACAAAATATTCGCATTTCACAATATGCAGATGATTTTGTCCTATACTCAAGCCAAATAAACTTATTAACTGCCATCGATAATTTACAAGAGGCTCTGGATAATGTTAGTAATTTATTTCTTAATATAGGTCTGGAAGTGTCACCTACGAAGAGCAAAGTATGTATATTCTCTCATGCATTTAGAAGAGAAGAAGTAAATTTAAAAATAAATGGTGCGTCATTACAGGTTGTTGATACTATAAAATACTTAGGTTTATGGTTAGATCGAGGTTTAAGATGGGGAAAGCATATAAATGAAATATCTGAAAAAACACTAAAATTTCTAAACATCCTGAAGTGTCTTGCTGGTCCGGGGTGGGGCGTTCATCCATCTCATTTGCGCCGCCTATATATCGCTACTATCAGAAGTAGAATGGATTATGCATGCTTTCTTTACGATAATAGTAGTCTTACTCATCTAAAAAAACTAGACCGCGTCCAGAATCAGGCTATGAGAATCGTTGGTGGTTTCGTAAAAAGCACACCAATACACGTCATGGAAAATGAACTTTTTATTTTGCCACTACAAGCGCGTAGATATTACCTTGCGGGCAAGTTTTGGTTGAAAGCGAAATCTCTTTTAGATAGTCAAGAAATCATTGAGGTTTTACATAAATTGGATGAGCATTTTAGTATTCATAGGTTACGCAGGAAAAAGACGCCACTTTTAGCAGTGGCACATAATCAGCTTAAAAAAGTAGACATCCATGTCTCAAAGCAATTAGAAATGTTCTCTTTAGATACATGGATAACCAATCTCAATGTTTCTGAATCTGTATTGCCTCACATAAATGACATAGATAAAGCCAAGCAGGCCTACAATGGTTTGGTTTTGAGACAAATATGTTTAAAATTTATTAATGATAAATATTTACAGTCATATAAGATATATACTGATGGGTCTTTAGAAAATGAAAATATAGGAGCCGCCTTTTTTGACCCTCAGCTAAACTTATCAATGAAGTTCAAGATTGAATATAAAATGTCTATAATGTGCGCGGAACTTATAGCTATTTTGGAAGCTGTATCTTATATTGAGTCTCTCAATAAGCAACATCATCAACTCTTTGTAATTCTCACAGACTCAAAGAGTGCCCTACAGCATTTGGCTCGGTGTACCTCGAATTTTCGAGGAACACCGATAGCCTACAGTATTCTGAAGATCATTGATGGTTTAGCGAGGGTTAATATACGTGTTGTGCTACAGTGGATTCCTGCTCATGTCGGCATCGTCGGCAACGAAGAAGTAGATAAGTTAGCGAAAGAGGCCACCACTGATGGAATTTTAGTTAGATCCTTACCTTTCTTCTCGGATCACTTGTACAATGTGAAAGAAATATGTAGGCGTATGTGGAAGGAATCATTTGATGAAAGATCTCTTACCAAAGGCATATGGTATAAAACCATCCAACCCGACATTTCACGTGCTTCGTGGATAGATGGTGCTGATATGAGTAGGACTGACATTGTGACCGCTTTAAGGCTTCGATCGGGACACATTCCACTGAATTGTTTTGCCTTTTTAATGAAGAAAGTGGAATCCCCCAACTGTAGCGAGTGCAATCTCTTGGAGGATGTGGTTCACATTTTAGTGGAGTGTGTCCGAAACGAAGTGGAAAGAACAGCTGTATATAATATATATAACATGAATGTATTAAATGTAGGCTTTTGTAATAGTGTTCTGGCTTTGCCATTGTCAGGGGAAGCCAGAGCACTTTACAAAATGGTGTTGAAGGGAATTAAGGCCGTCTTATTCCGTCAAATTATCTCATAAGCCCCGCCCCCTTGTTAAAAGTGCGGGGCGCTTCCCCCACCAGCACCCCCGCACAAAACTTTTTCTGTCAACTTTGTCTTACAAATCTCGTGTATAATTAAGCCATCTAGTGTTTATTTAAGGAACAAAATTTTCTTGAATAAGATACTTCATGCGCTTTTGTAAGTAACATACCCACGCCATCTAGCAGAACCCCTAAGAACTTTTACAAAATGGTTTCTTTAGTACACCATACATGCTTTTTAGTCTAAACGTTTATCGAAAGAACAAGGAACGCAAAGAGTGGCATTTCATTCTCACACGACTGGTCAGCACTTTATGCCAGCAACCTGTAACCATTATAAAAACAAGAAAGAATATCCAATAACATTTATTATATTCTTTATTGCACTTATAAGATGTACAGAAAATAGGTACAAGAAGTCACAATGTGAACAAAGGTGGGCTTATCCCTAAAAGATACCTCTTCCAGCCAACCCATAGGTGTAGGAAATGTAATGTAATAACATTTAGGTGGTTTATATTAAGATCCTTTTTGTCGACACAGTTATAGTCTCACTACTATCTTCCATCAGTCTTCCAATTGATGATGACTGAAGACCATTACAGATATGGCACTTCAAATTTAGGGTTCCGTACAAACCAGTAGGTATATAAGTCAAAGTTCACCCATCACGAGAATTTTGTCATGGTTTTTTTTACACACTGAAATTCATAACATTTCAAATCATCATCATCATTCTCTTGCCCTGTTCCCAGTTTATCTAGGGTCTGCGCAGTATGTTTCACGCTTCCGTTTAACATTACAAATATGGAAAGCTAAATTAAAGACAAAGGTTTCTTTATCGTTTCAGTAATCCTTTAATAATATCAAAGTTTTTTATTTACTAGTCGTCTCCCGCGACGTCGCCCGCGTATATTTTGGATGTCCCGTGAAATGGTTCAAGTAAATTAATGGTTTAAAGTAATTACTATCGAGGTCACCCACACCACGCTTAAAATACTCGCTTAATATCAGCCTGAACTATAAAAATGACTTGACTATCATGTGTTAGAAAGTAAGAAAATAGTAAGGCAAAAGTAGTTAGTAGTAATCTCTCATTTAGATGCAATACTTTTTTCGGCGAAGTTCACTATCAAATATACTGAGCATTGAACTTGGCTATCATTTTTCACATTGATGTTTTTGTTGGGATATCATAACTTTTTATAGAAATATTTATTTGCTTATTCATAAATCATGAATACATATTTTGTGCAAGCTTCCATCCACTTAATTATAACGATTTCAGACCCTACAATTAAAAAACTTTCTTTTGTTTTCAGATTTTTTCCTTCGCTTACACATTATTACCTAGCTAGATGCCATATTTCAACTGTCTAGGTTTGTTAATTAGAGCACCGCACCCACACAA
This sequence comes from Pyrausta aurata, assembly GCA_963584085.1. Taxonomy (NCBI): domain Eukaryota; kingdom Metazoa; phylum Arthropoda; class Insecta; order Lepidoptera; family Crambidae; genus Pyrausta; species Pyrausta aurata. The sequence continues at coordinate 1,402,027 of OY757252.1, forward strand.
TTACTTTGATAAACCATATATGGTTTTGCCATGTTTGACTTTTTGTAGTCTAGCTTATAGACCTTTTTTACTATAAAACTGTAATTTGGCATGGGTTTCTTTATATCCTAATCACACCGCCTAAAATATGTATTTTAAAATATTTTTGAGACACCTCCCTACAAGGAATGAATTATGATGAGCATGAGTTCCTACACCGAAAGGGCAACACCAGGGTTTATCTCATGAATCGTGATAGTAAGATAGTTTAATACAAAAACGGAAAAGACTTACCTATCCTCTGAAAGAGCGATCACCCAAGGAATACCGCAAGGCTCTGTTCTTGGACCGCTTCTATTTATTATTTATATTAATGATTTACCTAAATCAATAACTAACAAAATGTTACTATATGCGGACGATTATACTATTGTATGTAAAAATGAAACTGAAATAATGTCGAGCTTGGAGTCTGTTGCACAGTGGTTGAAACAAAACAACTTACAACTAAACATACCAAAAACAAATTTAATGAAATTTAGGCAAAGACAATTATATAATTTAACAAAAGTGACATTTCAAGGGTTTGATATAGAGGAGTCAAAATCTGTAAAATTTTTAGGACTGCATATTGACAATGATATGAAATGGCAATCTCATATTGAATTTATACACACTAAAATACTCCAATTTTCATACGCATTACGTCAGCTTAGCAAGATAGTAAACCGAGAAGCAGTGATTGAGGCATATCATGGTTATGTAGGCTCTAGGCTAAGATATGGGATTATTTTCTGGGGAAATGCCATTAATATTGGTCGCCTATTAATAACTCAAAAAAGATGCATTAGGGCCATTTTCAATCTAAGAAGAAGAGTAAGCTGCCGGCCATTATTTCAGAAATATAACTTGCTAACAGTACCCTCACTTTACATTTTTGAAACTGCACTCTTTGTAAAACGAAACCCTGACCTATTTCCACGTGTCTTAAGTGCCAGACGATGAGATTTAATAACTGCTAAACAAAATATTATTCACAAAACAAAACTCTATAGCAACAGTATCTTTGGCATGTCAACAAAAATTTATAACTGCTTACCAAAGAAAATTAGGGCAGAATATAATATTCTGACATTTAGGAAAATGCTCTTCGAATATCTGACGGAAAAGGCATTCTATTCGGTTCAGGAATTTTTTGACATTAAGAATAACCGACATTATCACAGACACGCACACACATATCTGAAATTTTTATTATTTAAGTAATTTAATTTAATTTGTGACTAAATATAAATGAATGAATGTAATTGTATCTACCTATGTATTGAGAATTTTAATTAATGAATATAATTGAATTAGTTTAAAGTAAATTATGTTACTTAAAATCCATTGTATTTATGACATTTGTACGCCAAGTGGCAGATCACAGAGCACTGTCTAAAAGTTTTAATCATCTGTAACCTACCTGTGTATCACAAATAAATAATTTTGAATTTTTGAATTTTGAATTTTTTTGAAATTTTCAGGAAGGATGTATTCATGTTGCCGTTGAAAAAACAAAAACTTAAAAAACAGTTTTTTTTCAGGTTGCTCTCATACAACTTATCTACTCTGATAATGATAATAATGAGGGGCTGCCCCATTATTAGGACTTCATATCTTTTGTATGGGACTCCCTGACAACAGATATGATGTTTATGCCATTTTCATAGATAATGGTACGGAACCCTTCGTGACCCCGAAGCGCCATTTGGCGCTAACTACAAGATTAATAGAATTATTATGTGTCACAAACACCAAAGTTGTTTTGGATATTCAGTAACAGCAATTTGAGGAACGGTTATAAAAATAAAATTAAGACAGTCTCCACACATTTTCGACAGAACAAAATTGAAAAAATTATTCAGATTTGACATTTCTGAATGCAAATATAATTGGATTATACTGAGTAATCTCCATGTTCGTCGCTCAAGTCCATGTCACCAAATAAGAGATAGATAGTCAATGCATTATTACTACACGATTCAGAAAATGTGTACGTACGTACGTAAATAACATGGAAACCTGAGATCCATACACGAAGAGAGCTAGACCGACCTTAACTTAACCTCCAATGTTTGTATTTTGTCACAGGAGTCTAGATGTAAATAAATAAATAAAATTAATATAGACCTATCACCTAATAATTTTCTCCCTCCCTCAAATTCATATAATATTTTCTCGTCTCCAATATACTAGAGTCACCAGGGCACATTTAGCATTTGAGATTACTGCTAAACTTACAGTTATGGTTTAGCTCTGATTTTTCCAAATAGAGAAAATGTTCAAAACTACAATAATTTGACATGAGTGTTTTATGCTTTTTGTTTATATTGTTACTATAGAAACGGATTCATCTCTGCGATTGGTACAAATATATAGTTCATTTATTCACAACAATTATATATGTCGCTACAGCCTATCTCTTTTTATTTTGCTTAACACGTAGAGGTTGGGGGTTCCATCCTCATGGCATTGAGGAGATTTATCCGCATGGTGATGATGTTTTTGATACTAATTTTCTTTTTGAAATTTATTTTCATTGTTATGTAGTTTTTTTAATAGGATTTGCTACTTTAAAAATAAACCTAAAAATTTAATTAGTTTTTATTTTTATTTTTTTTTTATTTTAAATGTTAAAATGTCCAAAAATTAAAATAAATACTTATTTCGTTTTCTAAAAAAATATTGTGACTATGTAGAAAAATATTCATGATACCCCCGATTTGAACTCGCGACCTTTGATTAGTATAAGACTGGTGCTGATCCAACTGAGCGTGACGCGGCGCGGCGAAATTAGCTATTATTAGTTCTTAGGTGTTTTACGTAATTAAGTACGCAAATAAAATTGCAAAAATTGACATAGGTCCAGCGTTCGCAGTGGCGTCAAGGGGAATGAGGAAATGGTATCTCGTGCTTGTCATTTGAATAAAAAGATAGCGCTATTTCTGCTTGCATGTATAGAACAGAGATGACACGACGATCAACTGTTGCGTCAAAGTCGTTGCGCGAATCACCATCGTCACAAGTGTGAGAATCACTAAATCAGTGTTTTATGAATGAAAATGTTAATAAAACTGAAAAAAAACGATTGGACGCCCTAAACATCTTTGGTGTCTAAAGTAATCTTAAAAAGATAATTGGAAGAATTTGCTGCTTGTAAGAAAGAATACAGATTAATGAAAAAAATGGACCTTTCTTTGCCTGAACATAACACCGATAAAAACTAAAAAAAAATCATTTGATTCATAGCTGAGATCTCACTTATGTGGTCAAAATGTATATTCTTATAATCCTCTGTTCCTCACATCTGTGTAGCTTGAGCAAATCAAGATCAAAAAAGTCGAAATAGGTCAAATAAAGTGTTTTTAGATATTTCGTTATTCTGATCTAAATAACAAACATTTTGAAATCATTTTAACATGTATATGTGTAGAATGGAATTACCTACTAAAATATGTGATTTTCATAAATATAAGTCCAATAATTTGAAAACTACATAGAAAATACGAAAAAAAAGGGGCCCACTTCTGAGGCAATTATTATCGAGCAAAGTAATTACAATCGTGTTTCCAACCACAATCCAGCTTTCTAGTAATCTTCTTCTATAACATATATAGATTCGAGATTTAAATAATTAGTGTTTCCATGTTTAAGCTCAATCGAAACATCGTAAAAATGGAATATCTGGCCCTTAAGCGTAGATAGATACATATTTTCTTAAATAATTTTGTAGTTACAATGAGGGTGGCATTATAATGTTTTGTAAAAACCCTCTATAAATATTATATTGAATAAAAAAAAAACCCTTAGTCCCCGTTTCATGTGGAGTTTACATTCGTAAAAAAATACCTACTCTGAGAAGTCACGATTTGGGTGAAGACATAAAGAGGCAGATAACCGGTACCAACCTGTACCGACTGACTAGTGATGTGCCAAGTCATCTATTTTTAATCTCGAAATATTTAAGAAATTCGTTACAACAATCCAAATAAGGACCGACTGACACTAGAAAATTGTTTTAAAACAAGATTCAAATCAAGACTTGAGTCGGAAAAGTCTCTATAAAGCATTTCAATTCCATGAAATAGCCAACACGGCACAACACTGGTTAGTCGTTGCAGGTCAGTGCGTGTTACCCGCCTCTATATGTCTTCACCCTTTGGATGCATTTCGTTTTTTCTATGCTGTAAGTTTTTTACGTTATTATACTCGTAACTGTACGTTTGTGTTTAAATCTGTGAATTTAGTTACATAATTATCAAAAGGAAAATGTTCGCGAACGGAATAGACGCGAGCCCTGATTCCGAACTGTATTCACTGTATTCGTAATAGGTATTTTAAATACAAAAAACTGGTATAACATTAATTTATCACATCGACTTTTATAAGACCATCATTTTCTGTGTTCATCATACGCATAGCCTACTACCTAGAGATAAAGTATCAAAATTGTTTAATTACAGTTAACATTTTTTTGTGTCCCGGACATATAAAATCGCACACACACATTGATAAATTCGGTAAAATCTGAGAATCTCCAGACTGTCATATGGCTCTTAAATTGAATTGAAGTTTCTAAATTGAAGAAAAAACGAGGAAATAAATGATTTCGGAGGTTCCCTGATCCTGTGAAAGGAGACGTTACTGGAATACAAAATCAAGGCTGTGAATGGAACACTATTTTTGATCAAGAAGCCATTTGCGTTTGTGAACTCAATCTAAGCACCAGATCTACCTATAGTAGAACTGAATTGAACTATGTACAAAAGACGCATCGTTTTATAAAATAATAAAAGTTTAACTACTTAAATAAAGAGACTTCTACGCCGAAAATACATGCAACAAACCTTTTCAGGCCTACAAAAGATATATATCTTAAAGCTTGCTACTCGTGTCTGTCAATAGATACACGGAATTTATCGTAAGTACTCCGATATATTGCGTTATTATGTGTATCTCATTGACATAATGCGTGATTTGCCGATCACCAGACGATCGGACCATATCAATATCTTATTGATAGCAATCACAAGGCGGGAATGAAACGGACAAATGGTATTTTTGGTTTGGTTGTTTCTGTTTATGAGATTTTGAAGCCAAGCTTTGAATTAAAGGAGTTTTTTTTTAGATTATTTAATATTGTGTGCTCTTGAGCAAGATTCTGACCTGAGGCCTTACTCTGCAATACAATGTTGTGTTTTCCAATCTAGCCGTCCTTGTCGCTCATACTAGTATGGCCTTGTGAGGGAAAGTGATGGCGGTATTCAAAAATCTTGGCAAAGTCTCAAGAGTTAGGCCCCAGATCTTACCAGATCTGGATCAGATAGGGACCTTGAGCAGACTCATTAAGAAGCTCAGGATTTTTTATTTATTTTAATAATAATACATTAAATTTTTGTACTCACGTTAATAGTCCTAGGTATGATCCCCGGCATAATTTTACTCTCTTTAAATTATTAATTTCAGTTAGGCATAACATTATTAAGGCACTGTTTTTAACATTTAAATATGCGCACTTTCTCCGATATCGTAAGTAAAATTACACGATGCGCGGGCGCAGCGTTTTTGTAACGGCTTGTTAACCTCCGCGCGTCATTGATAACTGATTATAGAGCAAGGTTGGAGCGAACCAGCATACTAGTAATAATCTCGGAATATCAACGCTCCCTTTGTATCAGGAGAACATGCTAAACTTAGGTAGATGAAGAAAAATTAAGGATCCAGTAATTACTATTTATTGCGATGTAGAAATAATATGTGAAGGAAATCTCATATTGAAAAAAAACCTTTTAGGACTTCACGATAAAAAGCTACTGTTCAATAATTGTCAAAAACAAGGTTTATTGTTTTTTTTTATCACTTAATATACCAATATCAAAAAAAGTATATGCTTGGCCTCGTGAAACTTAAAGATCGCGTGAATGTATGCCTTTCGTTGTTCTCTAGTCTGAATTTTACACCAACGTAGCGATAGAAAAAAGGTCATTTTTATTTTCAGGTATATTGAAAACTAAAGAATAATATGAACTTGGAGTTTATCTTTATATTTATGAAAAAGCCACGCTCCCAAGAATCTGGCAATTTATAGACTCACCGAGACTAAGCAGTGAATCCTTAACATAATGACTGCCACAAAAATCAAAACTAGTCGAGTTGGCAATAGTAGTAGTAGTTTTTAATTTAATTTAATTTAATTTAATCATTTATTTCAGGCAACTTAGGCCCATACAATAAATACCTTAAAGACTAGCATACATACAATAACAACATTAAAAATATTAAAATAAAGGACACTATTTTGCCGGCGTAGTGTTGCGCAACTTGGTGTCCGGTAGTAATGCCCAGTCACAACGACTAACCGACTGCGCGGGACATATTATAGTGCACAAGTGTCTGCGCAAAACACAGGTGCACTCTCTATTCCTTTCACTCTCAAATCCCGATGGGACAGCAATCTGACGCGACCGGAGAGAGATCAGGCGCAGGACCAACGCTTGTCAATAAGTTGTAATAACGAGTTAGCAATAATTTGCGTTGGCGTTGCCGTCTTTCTGCATGACCTAAAGGTTTGACTGGCAGAGAATGCTTTTAGCATTAAGTCCACCTTTGTACACTAAATTTGTGCAATATAGTCTTTAATTAAATAAATAATAAGGCCCAAAAAGTAAGAGTAAATCCACTCGCACTTGTCAAGAAGTGATTGGAACACCAGCTGGGAGCTGTCAGTTTTTTCTATTTCTGAGCCGTGAAGTGATGTCGTTGCCGACGCTGTGCAAAGACGTGTCCTTTGCTCGAAGAGAAACGACCGGGGTTCCAGGCGCGAAATGGCGCGATTCTAAGCGAGTAATCTTTCCGCGCTGTTGCATCTCCAATAGCCGTGTGCTTTGTACAGTCGCAAAGCACATACATTTTTGTTGAAAACTAGCACTTATAACAACTGTGTAAGATACAGCAGTGTTTACCTCGACATGCTATTGTGCGTACCAAGTAGGTGAGTTTGGAGCGTTAATTTTAGGAAGAAATGAGGTGTCAACTTTTATATTGACGGGAATTTGATTTACGTTCTTATGCGGAAAAGATATGAGCAACCTTATGATGGAACTGCTAAGACGTGGAAAGTCTGATAGTTTTTTTAATGAAGCAATAAGTTAGGCATGGTGGGCTGTAACGTTGTCAAAACTGATGATGTTATTAACTTCTTAACCTAACCTAACCTAACCATAGTTTGTTTTAAAGTGTTCCGAATTTGAGTACTTATAGCTTATTATAAAATAATTTGTAACGAACCTATGTGATGTGCAATAAAGAGGTGTCTTACCTCAAGTTTGATAAGCGCAAAGCTTGGCTTTAATGTAAGCATTGATTTATGACCTTTCCTTATTTATTAACTTATTACGCCAAAACAATGAACTCGACGCAAACAATTTTATCAGTAGCCCTAAAAATGTTAATCAGCAGTCCAGTAAAACTGGTTAGGATTCCCAGCCAATTCATTTAATATTTTTTGTTTAGGTGACCTTGACCAAGGTGCCAAATCTCATGCAGTTCGTATTCGAAAAACGTTCACAGTTTTTTCTTTATCAGGGTCACGATTTCTATGCATTTCGATTTCTTTCGTGCGTTAGTTTTTTACGTGTGGGTATATTACTTGATTATTTTACGTAATCAGTGAATCTCGTAATCGACTTACCACACGAAATAAGTTCGATTTCGAAGAATCTAGGCCCTAGCTAAAAAAAATATAGTGATACAGATAAAACATAGTATAGGTAGTATCAATAAAGCTAAATACCCAAGTAACAAAAGCTTCTATAACCAAGGCGTTTTATCATCAAACAGTAATATAGTAAGTCTATAACGGTAACCATTGTGACTGCGGCTACTATAAAGGTTTACAAGAGAGCGGTTTGGTTCTATATGATATAAGAGCATTTAAGTCCTATAAATTAGCTCTTATAACGTAACGTATCTTTAATGCTGAAATTATAAATAATACAAGAAGATGCGTCATTCACACTTTATGTACTCACTTTCTGATTTTCTCTTGTTTAAAATACCCCTAATTCAGTTGTGCAAAGTCAAACAAAACATCGATTTACCACTTTATGCTCTTCTTACTTGCTCTATGTTCATCTGTATCATTCTGTCTCATGCTAAACTAAACAGAACACAAAACACGCCGCTTATCGAAAAACCGGTCAATTACGAGTCGGACTAACGCTTTGAGGGTTCCGTACCAACTTTAACTGAACTGAATTATCGGTCCACTTACTCACACTTAGCTAAAATACCACAATATTTTGTTGACGACAAAAACGAATTTGTTTTTCAAAGTGTTGACCTATTCGCAGACATCCCACAAGCAGGATTGAGTAAAAAATAAATGTTTTGTTTTAGTTCCATGTTTGTTTTTCCATTCGGCTACAGAACCCTAACAAAAACGAGATTTGCAAAATACAGAGTGTGTATTTTTGGCTAAGAGGGTCGAGTGATAAAAACTTATCGCAGCGGTCACCGTCGCCTATACATCTGCATTAGCCAGACTAACCGGAATACACCCTTTTATAGCGAGAAAGGGCGCTTCAAGGAAATTGGGGTCCGACCCGCACGAATTGAAATATTATCTTGAGAAGGGATCGTGCTGTAGACACGGTTTGATTTATTTGTATTTCATTAGATTCGCCAATTTAAAACAACAAGAAAATTGCTAAAAACAACGTATTGAAAAAAAAAGTTTTTCAGCTGTTAGTAGGAGGCAGGTACAGAACCGACCTACTTAGGCCCAGTTGCGTGATCGATAGTTAACGCAAGTAATGGTTGAATGTCGTTACCAGCGGTTAAATATTTAAGATTGTGCGTGTTTTGAATAACTTTCAAAGAGAGCGGGTTCGATTCCCAGTCCAGTCGGGTCAATATTGACAATAAACCTCCGATTTTCTACTGCGTGCAGCGAGTGAGACACGCACGGTATTCAGGTATGTTTAAAATAGATTTAAAATTACACAATAATGTAAAAATATTAATAAATAAATAATAGCCTGTATAGAATGCAAATAATATAAGCCTACCTGTTTTACATGAATGATGTAATATTATACTACTATGGTAAGGCATAAATAGTTACAACAGTTAATAAACTTTTTCCTTATTCTTATAAATTCATTAAATTAGTTATACGCCTAAAGGCTAAATCTATACTTACAATAAATAAAATTAAACTCACCGGCGAGACTTCCAAAATCCGCCCGAAGAAAAGAGATAGACGATAACCTTATCACTACTACAGCTGTGCAAAAATCCCAGGCGCTATAAGTACGTAAATACATAAATTACAATTTCAGTCACACAACAAAACACAAGAGCACACGCGAACTGCGGACCGATTTTAATCAGCATCGATTTGCCACATACAAGTCCAATCGACTCACTTCATATTTCACGCACAATAGTTTCAAGTAGCCACTAATTTGGGGCCGATGGTCTGATGTCTGCGACCAATAGGAACGCCGGTAAGCACGTGTACACGTAGTAAAAAATCTCCTGCAGTAAAATGCGAATATTGTTTTGGTTCCCAATTTTAGGTTAGGAAAGGTGACAGTTTTCTAAGACAGCAAAACGATTCAAAGACGCATGCGCGAATTCGGTGCGTTCTGAAACTTTTGTTAGAAATCTACGCAGCCGCGGTGTCATAAATCGCAAAACTACGACTGTGCCTCTTCAACCAAGCATTTGAAACCTTGCGTTGGTTTTACAGTTATGTTGAGTTGATGAATCACAGTTTTTGCGGCTCACAACCGAGACGAGAATGGCACTGAACTGCTTGACTATTTATTAATATTCAATTTATTATTTTGGTGACCGCTGACGTGCTTGCTTACAGCTTCAAGGATAAAACTGAATGCCTGAACTGGTAAACGGAATAGTAATTCCTAATTATTATGGTGATATTTATTAATGATGAGGAAACGTTTCCTCTACGTACTTATTATTACACATTTCAATATAACGTGACGGTTAGTACACATTACGAGTAGGCTCTGCGAATAAAATAGTGAAGAATATTTTTAATAGATGAAGGTAGGTAGAGTTAAAAATCTTTCTAACCAATATCACAATTTGAACTAAGTAGGTATATGAAGTCCCTAAATAAAAGACAGGTCTCTAATCTCATCTCAAAAATACTTTATCGCCACCAAGCACAATGCAAATTATATCTGATTTTGGCCTTGCCCTTACTTCGTAAGGTACCTTAGTACTTATTACATCCGTCATAATAAAATACGCACCCAATAATGATCATAGAAACAATAAGTTGATTAATAGATCGATCTATCAATCTATTAACTCGGACGTGATCGGTCGTTTCGGTCAATGTCCAAACAAATCATAACCCTTGTTATTTTAGAGGAAGTAATTTACAGATGTCCTAACTTTTATGTTTTTTAACAAATACCAAGTAGAATAGGTAAAAAGAAAACAAACAGAGTTCAGAATATTGTAGATGAAAACAGAAGCGCAACGAATGCATCATCGAAAATAGGAATGAAAATAAAGGCTAGGGACAATTTAACACATTACTTATTTTTTTTGTTATTTTCATAAGTGGCACGTATTGTCCTATACTGAATAGGTACCCAAAGATATTTTGATTTTGATTGATATCCCAACTAGGAGAAGAGGGGAAATAACGGTAAAGACAAAAAGGAAGGCAGACTTCGAGGGGATAGATACACAACCCAATCGGATAGTAGAGTCCTTCACCTAAATCACAGATTTAATTTAATTTAATTTAATTTATTTAATAAGGTACATCAACAGTATAACATACACAGCACTTACATAGATTGAGACACTGATTGATGTGTTTATTCAAGTATTTTGTAAAATACTTTAATGTTTTAAAAATGGATTGCTCCATTCCCACGATGGCACCATTCCCTTCATGATTTTTACCGAATAAACCGTATGATATTAGCCAATGGCAATCAATACAAGTCTGACTTCTATTATGTATAAAAGGTAGCTCGGGCGTACATTTTATTAACGTTTCTTGTTAATCCGACACTGCTGTTACCACAGGTTGTTACTATACTTACTACCTTCATGATATTCAAAGTTATATACTAATTATTTTCTCCTAACGAAAACTGAGGTTCAAATAACCCAATTCCATCATCGTTCTTAGTAGCAGCTGGCTGTATTTACACGCAGGTTATTATTGTTTTGTAAATAAATGATCTTCCTAAAGTCCAAAGCAATCTGTTTTACCAGAGTAAATCATTGCTGTTTATGTACGTAGGGCGCTTTTTCAGAAGACATTCACACAATTAAGCTTAGTTTAGTCTGATAAGAATCGTATTTTTGATCTAATATATAAAATAAGAGACTACTTATCCAGGCAAATAATAAAGTCACGTTCATAATAAGAAGATAAGTCAATCCTCAATTTAAATTAATTACCCGTCCGTTAAAATCAGTTTGCAATACAATCATCTCAATCAAAAAGCGATTGCTCTAATTGCAATTTTCATCGGTTGCGGTGGATCGATGCGCGAAGTGGGTCACTTATACCGAATGGAAGCTGCGTGGTCCCTATTAGGCTCGAACAATCCCCGGACAAGCTCAATCAGCTATCGTTTGTCCCGGAATTGAGTTAGAGGACGCTTCAAAGTTTGTCCAGGTGGACTAGTCCGTATTGAGGTGTTATCCAGAAAAAGCTTAAACGTGACCTCACTTTTATAAGGTTTTTATTATACTACTCATCATCAATTTCGGATGCAGGACATAGACCTAAACCATGGTTTTCCATAACGACCGGTAAAGTGTTCTATCGAAAAATAATAACACTTTTCATTCCGCGTCCATTAAAAAAAACTGCGACACACTTTATGATGACTCTAGAATAGAAAAAAAAAAATACTTTATTTACAAAAATAATTTCAAAAGTCTAGTTACAATAGGCTTCCTGTAAATAAATTTATTTTCAAAAGTAGGAAATTGTTTCACTAATATAATGAAACCTATCACTTCCATAGGAAGTTACCTACTGAAATATTTTCCGTGAAAACTGCGCACATAAAAAACGTATACCTATTCATAACAAAATTTTCATTAAAAAAGCAACAAATTCAACATTTCACGTTTTTAAATTGAATTTCAGAGAGCCATCCAGGGTGATTTATTTCAAAACCGAATGGCTTCGCTAGCGGAGTCGTTGAGAGCACTACGAGTGTAATGGTGGAAATACACACGAGGCGCTGGGAAGTGCGTACTAAACTAGCTAGCTAATTATTTTTCAGTATTTTTTTTTTTTTTATAAATTTATGTCATTTACAAGTTGGTTAAAATCAGTGAGCTGTTACTACTACGTATAGAGACGCTATGCCAAGCAAAAAATATGCGCATTTTTTTTGCCGTGAACTGTCAACAGACTGACGTATTCCATAAATTTTGAATGTTGAATATGAAACCGCAGAAGCGTCAAAAACTTTTGTGCCTACTCAAGTTAATTGTGTTGAATGTTAATATTTTATCAAAATGTTTTAATTGTTACTTACTTTGATCAATAGTTATTTAAAAACGCTAAAGAAATAAAAGTTTAATAAATAAAAATCTGTAGGTCAAAAACTCGAATGATTTTTTTCTTAATTTTCATTTTTTCCTTTTAATTTGTCATGCGAAATAATTCGAGAAAAATACAACTACCAATGTAAAACACCTTATAAGAAATATCACAACATCACATTATTGTCTGACTTCTATTTATTACCTACCTACTTTTCCATTCAGTGCATGTCAGTTTTTATATTGTCCATTTGCTCTCCTAGTTTTAGCTATAGTTTTAAGAAATTTGTGATAGAAATAAGTTCTTTTTGTATGGGAAGCAATAAACGCATTTTATTTATTTATATATAATCTTTGATTTTCATATAAAATGGCGGCAATTTCATACGAAACATTTATAATATTTTGAAATCTTAAGGTTTAAGTTAACATTTTAATTTCTTACCGATGGTAAGTTACGCCGGTATCTTTTTGATTCCTGTTGGTTTTATTTTTGCATGTTTTTAAAACGCAAGACGGTATTTTTGTCAAATTAACTGACCAAATGTCACATTGGTTAACTCTACGAGCGGAAGTGAGTGACTGTGATGCCGCGCATGCGTTGATGGTCTGTGGCCATCAACTTATTGCGCCCGTAGTTTGTTCGGCATGTCAGTTCCATACGTAGTAATAGTAGTTCAATGGTTAAAATGTTGTTTCCCACAATATCATCTGTCGTCATGATATAAATAGCCTCCAACAAAATATTTAACCGTAAAAATGATGTAGTTGAAATTAAAAGAAAGAGAGAAAAGAGGCTTTTAATTTCTAAAAATTTGAAAATAAAATTAACTTTTATAAAAAGAAGTAAAAACCGACTTCAAAAACAAAGTACACTAAAAAGGTAATAAACTTTTTGAAGGAGATTTTTTTTTAGTTTGCCTAAAATGGAGTCCTTTAAAAAGTTTATTTTAGACTTTTTAGTGTATTTTGTTTTTGAAGTCAGTCTTTACCCTTTTTATACTGCATAAAGCATTCAGGTTAAAATAATAAAATATATCGAAAAAAGAACAGTAAACCTTCTACGAAATTGAGGACTCAGAAAGGCCTCTTCAAATTTATTCGGAATTTGAGAGAGCAGCGAAAATTTGAAACGTGCTCCACCGGTATCTGTTCGTTATCAGGAATTCCTGCATCGGACCCGACCACCAACGGATGCCATGTTTGCGGAAATATATCTATCTTACACTATATCAACCAGAAGTAGATATTTCACCCATGATGTCATGTAGGACGACGTAATATGAGTAGAAATCTGCAAGCAGGGTAGGTTTAATGTTACAGATAGATATCGTCATTATTTGATATAGGATTCAATCTAGCTGTTGTTGTACTAAGGTATCGGTAAATTCAGCGCAAATGAGATGGCAGGACGACCTTAAAGAGATATCGGGCAGTAACTAGATCCTAACTGCCCAAAACAGGGATAAATGGAGAGGGTTACACAAAGCGATTGGTAGACAGTGGCTGAAGAAGAAGAAGAAGATTGGTAAATTGTACCAAGTGTGTCACTGTCTTACTTTTTTGACGAAGCCTTCGTTAGGTACCTTCTAGAATTTACTTTAGATAGTGGAAAGCATTTTACTCCCTGAATTTGGGGTTTAATTTCGCCATTTTCATAAATTCAGGTCTAATTTGATCAGCACGCATCAGGTGATAACTCATCACACTGATAACGAGAGATAAAAGGGGCTAGGATTTGACAAAACTCAAGGCTTTGTGTTGCATGTGTTGTAACGTTTTATTTTCTATCAAGCATATGGAATAAAAATTGTACTGCCCACTCTTGTTTTTTTTTTAACATAACCTCACAACTCTAGATAATGTCCATTTTAAAACAAATAACATATCAATCATTTTAATAAATGAAACAGCTTTATTCTGTTATTTTTTGTACGTGTTTACACACCAAACAACTAAATGCCTACGAATTGTCCAAACAATTGTCTTGTCTGTTCGTTCTGAAACAAATATCCTTTCCGCCCACTTTTTTTTGTCCACAAGTGTAAATTTTTCTCTCTCAAATGAACTTTTCAGTCGAATTTTTCGTTCCTTTCAGTGATGTTACCGGTTTTAGGTTAATTAATTCCGATTCAATGATTCTCTCATCGGGAAACTGCAATTTAGTTGCTGGAGTTTTACTTGGCGCACATATTATTTATTTGAAACATCATACGTTTAGGTAGATTTGAAATAATTTTTAACATGGGATCATAGGAAGTTAGGTATACAGTGTACTGTTTTCCTATTGTATTATTATTTTCAGTATTTCCCTACCTATACTTTATCTACAGGCCGGTTCCATCATCCTACTTGATCCGAAGCGTAAATAAAATAGCTATTAGCAAGAAACAATGTATTTGAAGGCTCAAGTTCGATTAACCTAAGATGGTGCGCTCAAGCTTAAGTTTTAAAAGGTGGTATCACCAGCAAGCATACTGCGTCTACTAAGACTTTGACTGCCACGAAACCAGACACTATAGAAAAATATTGTTTTGGGGTCCGGTGACCATCATGGCACTCAATGTGTCCGTTGTAATTCTCTGAAGGGGACTGATTTTTAGAGAAAATTCGGAAATAAAGGTCAACTTCATTATGTCTTCATTCTTTGTTCTAATCTTTTCCTCGTTCCTACGAGTACTTCAAATAAGTACCGATTCAATTGCCCGTACCTATCTCAGGAGGGCCTGCTATCAGATAACATCCCCCCCCCTTCCCTAAGCTCGCTTCATTAGTCCTCGCCCTCAGGCTGATTCGTCTTCGTAATCACATTGCCTTATTTCTAACGGTGTTAATTTTCTTACTTGTTTACTTTGTTTTTCAATCTGTGAAAGAGATTTTGTACTTTTTGTAATTTGTAGATGAATTCTTTCTCCGTTTCTATTTTCGCTTTAGTCACAGGGCTATAGGCGTGTAAATTTAATGAAGGGTTATATTTATTTTATTTTATTTATAAAGTACACAAATAGATTACAGTCTTAACTAGCTTATAAATAAGGGCTATCCAACGCGGCAACGCAGCCATCAATATAGACTCCTTTCCACATGGAAAAGGTTTCGTTTTTGAACAGGTAGTGATAGCTAGTGGAAATAGTGGACTGTATTAATGGAATAGATGATGGAAACAACGTTTATGTTTTGGTAAAATACTATTATATTGAAATTAATACAACCAAACTCGGCAAGACATTGCTACGAACCTGACATTGTGACAACTGCCTTTTTCATAGAAAAACAATGACAATATAAATATATCAAAAAGGTAAAAAGGTCGGATCGCAGCCAGTCGCCAACATACCGGACCCCCAGTGGGACACTAACACCTAGTGGCGACTGACTGGGGTTCGGCTTCCATTAAAATAAACTTACGGGCCGGTCGGCGCAGCAATCCTGCCCTGGTATGGACATCTGCAACGCGAACCGCTCCGTCAGGCCCTAAATAAACCTTCGATATCCTTCCTAGGGGCCATAGGCCGCGAGGGAGGCTAGGGTCTGCGATTAACACCACGTCACCCACACTAAGATTTGATGCATTACTGGTGGCGTGTCCTCTTGGTCGAAGCATTGGCAGATATTCACGCACCCATCGTGCCCAGAACTTGTCAGCGAGCCGCAGAGTCTTTCGCCAGTCGCATCTTCTCACTAGATCTGCGTCGGAAAGTGTCGAGGTCCATGGTACGACTGACGATGTGCCAAGGATGAAATGGAACGGAGTTATGGCTTCTGGTGCGTCTGGGGATGATGATACGTAAGTCAGTGGGCGTGCGTTAACTATGGCTTCAGCTTCGAGCAATAGTGTAGCCAGGACGTCTTCTTTTAGTGGTTGGTTTGCGAGACAGGATCTTAGAGCGGTTTTAACTGTTCGCACAAGTCTTTCCCATGCGCCGCCCATAAACGGGGATGCCGGTGGGATGAAGCGCCATTCAATCCAATGATTTGTGGCGTAGTCTCTCAATGATTCATCGTGAAGACAGCGTAGCTCGCGGGAGGCCCCAACAAAGTTTGTTCCATTGTCGGAGAAAATAGTAGTAGGAGAGCCTCTGCGAGCGATAAAGCGCCTTAAGCTCATTATGGCGGCATCCGATGATAGCGAAGTAACAATTTCTAGGTGAAGCGCTCTCGTCACTAAGCAAGTGTATAATGCGACGTACCTTTTCTCTTGGCGGCGATGCACTGTTACCATAATGTGGCCAAAATAGTCTAGGCCTACGTGCGTAAAGGGCCTCTTATGATGGTCAAGTCTTTCTGTTGGTAAGTTGCCGGTCTGGGGCTGAGAAGGTTGGCTTTTCCATCTTCGACATAGTAAACAGGCATGCGCTACGCCGCGGATACTATTTCGTGCTTTGAGTATCCAGTATTTCTGTCTGAGTTCGTTCAGCACAAGCTCGTTGAAATGATGCGACGCTTTGATGTGCTCGTGGAGGATGAGTAGCCTTACAGCGTGTTGGCGGCCGTCAAGGATAGCTGGAGACTTCAAACTTTCGCTCACCCCTGGAGTTGACTTTATACGTGAGTCCAGTCTCAGTATACCATCTTGGTCGAGAGTCGGTGCAAGTTTAGCAATTCTGCTAGTCCTGGGCACTGGTTTTGCGGATTGTAATGCGGTTAGCTCCTCGGGAAAACTGTCTGTCTGCGCTCTTTGCACTACCATCTTCTCGGCTTCCACGATGTCCGAAGCGTGAAGTTGATAGGGTGACATGGTGCTATCTAAATATAATTTAGAATTTAGAGCTATAGGTCGAATCAGTTTAAGCCGAAAAAGTCGTGCGCCCTGGAGGACGCGGGCGGTAGCGCGAAGAAGTCGCAGCCAAGAGCTAAAACGCGACGGGTTAGGGACTGAACTCGATGACGGAGTGTCGAGGAGCAGAACCACCAGCTCCGATTTTAACTCGGGGTCCGGTGAGCTCTCTTCCACGTCAGTATCGGCCTCGGTCGGCCAAGTGCAAGGTGGTTCGATAAGAAACTGCGGGCCGGAAAACCACCGGTGAGACGCGGTAAAGTTCATTTTCTTTGGTTTAGTTGCATCGTCAGCAACGTTGAGAGAGGTAGGGATCCACCTCCAATTGGATGGATTGGTGGTCTCCAGTATCTCTCCCAACCTGTGCGCGACAAACGGTTTAAAAGCGCGAGCGTCGCTCCGAATCCACTTGAGGACTGTGGTGGAATCGGTCCAAAAAATGGTTTCGGAGGGCTTAATACGATGGGCTTGAAGAATAGTTTGTGCAAAACGTGATGCGATCAGCGCGGCTTGTAATTCCAATCGCGGAATCGAAACCGGTTTGAGAGGAGAGACGCGTGCCTTGCTCCCAATAAGAGTCGTAGATACGGTGCCGTCGCTGTAACAGAAACGCCAATAAGCGACACAGGCGTAAGCTTGCTCGCCGCCGTCAGCGATCACGTGCAGCTGAACATCTGAAACATCCGACCTAGTCATATACCAGCGAGGAATTTTTATATTGGCCGCAACCCCTAACTGTGTGTACCAGTCGTTGCATTCACTTATGTACACCTCGGGAAGTTGCGTATCCCAACCAGCACCTGCACGCCACAATCTTTGAATTAAAATGCGGCCCCATATAACGACTGGCATTAATAAGCCGAGAGGATCGTAAACTTTCATAACATTCGACAATAGGGTTCGTTTAGTTAAAGTGTCAGTCGGTATCTGGGGTATGTTACGAAAACCTAACGAGTCTTGCCGTGGGTTCCATTTCACACCCAAAACGCCAACTTCATTGCTGGGTGGCAGGTAGACGTCGGAGCTTACGTCGCTTCGAAATTCCTTGGGAACGAGGGAAAGAGCCTCTGGATGGTTTGACGTCCACGCGCGCATCTCAAAACCGCAAGCCTTATGCACCGTGACGACATCAGCGGCCAGTTGTGCTGCGTCAGCAACGCTGGAGTAGCTGCCGAGGTAGTCGTCCATATAGTGGTCATTGATTATTGCCTTACAGGCAGACGGATAATCGGCTTCCAGCATTTTCGCGTTTTTGTTTTTAATATAGAGCGCAATAAATGGACTTGAAACTGCGCCAAATATCATCGACGACATTCTGTATTCTTTCAGGTTGCCGTCCTTTCCGCGCCAGAGGATCCGGCTCGAAGGACCAAAATGATAGCTAGTGGAAATAGTGGACTGTATTAATGGAATAGATGATGGAAACAACGTTTATGTTTTGGTAAAATACTATTATATTGAAATTAATACAACCAAACTCGGCAAGACATTGCTACGAACCTGACATTGTGACAACTGCCTTTTTCATAGAAAAACAATGACAATATAAATATATCAAAAAGGTAAAAAGGTCGGATCGCAGCCAGTCGCCAACAGGTAGGTCTTATTTTTTTTTAGTTTCATGTCTTAGTTTTATTTATTTTTTGTTTGTTATTAATATAAAGCTCAAGTAAGAAGGTGGGATTATTAACTGTATACGTTTGGACTAGTTATTGAATACTGCAAAGATTTGAAACAGGGAAGTCGGGGCATTCTTATTAAAGCTAAGATACTAGGCAATAAGCTTCGTGAATGGTAAGATAGGTATAGTGACATTGTTAGTTTTTCAAAATCTTTTATGGTTCTGTAATACGATTCTTCTTGATTTCTATAAGATTTAGTATTAGATATAGTATTATCTGTAAATTTTATATGACAAAACTCAATGCCGCAGAATAGTCAGTATACTATAATTCAATTTTGATTTAATTCACGTGGAATCATAGGTAGAGTCAGTGCCATTCATGGTTGTATTACTTGTACTAGCAATAAAGATAAATACTTCAGCCAATTTCCTCCTAGCCAGCAGATGATTGAATGGAAATTTTCTGCTTGAGTAGCTTGCATTTAAATGTTGTAAAAATACATTTCATAGTGGTTCACGTTTATATTATTGTGCAAATTCTTGAAACTGAACCTCAATAAATTGTCAAAACTCAATTCACACGAGCTAGATAAGATAGACAGGTACACTTAAATCTAAAGTGTAATATGTTTAACAATGAACGAGTTAATTATTTCTCTTTGTTTTGAATACATGACTTCACTGCGCATTGCAGAAAATTTACATTTAACACACTGAAATGGGAATCGTGCCTGTTGAAAATTAGACGGTTTTCTCGT
Source organism: Pyrausta aurata (assembly GCA_963584085.1). Classification (NCBI taxonomy): domain Eukaryota; kingdom Metazoa; phylum Arthropoda; class Insecta; order Lepidoptera; family Crambidae; genus Pyrausta; species Pyrausta aurata. The sequence continues at coordinate 1,421,771 of OY757252.1, forward strand.
TTTATTGCTCTAAGCTAAGATACAAAAAGATCGTTGGCTCGATTAGAACGATCCATTTCACATGGTTTGTCAATTTAACATCGTATTTGAAACTGTTTCATACAGCATTGCACGTATTTCCAAAAGCAGTAACTTTTAAAACTAATTAACTGTTTGTTAGAAGATATCAAAATGAGAAATAGTTATTTTTTACATATCCGTAATTTAATCAAGTTGTTTGACTTTTTTTGTACAAAACAGTCATTATTTCGAATTACTTAATCTAAAAAAAATGTAACAGACAATGAGTACCGAAAATCACTTTCTGTGTGAGTATAAAAAGTTTTAAATAGATTTAAAACAAAAAAAAACAATGATTGAAGTGCGGTAAAGACTTAAGGTAATGTTATTATGTAACGTGCAAGTTACAAGAATGATCTACTGATACAATAATATTAGAGACATGTTAAAATGGTAAATGCGTGAAAACATATATTTTGTTACAAAACGAAAAGCTTTTTTAAATAATTCGCGTTTGTGGTTAAATATCTCGAAATTAGTAAATTCTGAATTATGCAAAGTTAAGGAGCGGGAAAGATAGTTATTCTCAGTATATTTTCTATGTGTTAGGGGTATATTATTTATTGAGGGGTATATTATATATTTATTGAGCGCGAGTTACCTTTTACGGTAAACGAGCTTTGGAAATAAAATTATTGGACAGTCTAATTAAGCCTCAATTGTTTTTGCCTCACCCAATGGTTGACTGGTAGAGAATGCTTTTAGCATTAAGTCCGCCATTTGTACTTTTTTGTCTGTGCAATAAATAATAAAATAAAAATAAATAATAATAAAATAATTATGAATTCTCGGTGTAGTCTTGAAGATGTCAATAGTTATCTTTTCTACTAGAAAATTATAATTATATTTTCGTTACAAGTAAGTTAACTATCGTTTTATGTATCCCATTAATGCAGTTTGTACCTACCAAATAAAGCGTTTATGCCATTTAGGTGTCTATGTCAGTGATGTGATTTGATTATACACTAGTACGAGTTACTACTTTCATTTATCTCGCCCACTAAGGTGACTGCATTTTCTTTACAGTGTAGAATTTTGTGAGACAGGCAAAATATTGAGATATTTTTTTTACATTTCGAATTACCCATACTACAGATGCATTATTCCTTCTCAATCGAATAATAATGTCACTACAAACTTGATGTGATACCTCGTGATTCCCGACTAGCAATGTTATATGTTTCAAATCTCTTTTCAATTATTGTCTCTTTTATTTTTTGCAATATAAGTAACCAGTCTTGTTTTACAGCAGGTAATGCATCAAATAATATCTATCTATCATCCCGTAAACAAAGTCGTTATAAGGCAAAGGAAAACTCAAGAAAACATAAGAGGTAGATACTCACTTGATAACACTAAGCGTCTTTAATCGAGACGAGATAAGGCCGCAAGATAAGATTATTTTCCCTTCAAAAGTTTTAATTAAAAACTTTACCAATCTTAACACGTTCCGGGACAGTGCCCGCCTACAGACGTGAAAACAATAAAACATCTATTGTGTCTGGAGTAGTGTCCCGGAACGTGTTAACTGCAAGTCTTTAACGCTGTACAGTTTTATATATTTATGTAGTTACTGGCTCGTTATTTTTACAAATAAACTGAAAGGAAAGATCTAGAGAATATAGTATTAATCTGGTCATGGGTGCTTAGATTACCCAAGCATAGTTGGGTCCATAAAAAAATACTACGTTGTTTGGACTTAATTAGTATAGGTCTTCCTTCAGGATCTCAATCTCAATGCAAATGCACTAGGATATCAAACAAACACTATTAAAATGTGTTTTAGTGCCCACTGCTATTAATTTGTTTATCGATGATATTTGGTTTATTCTGGTCATTTGTTTCGGCATTCGACATTCGTTTTATTTTTTGTTCGAAGCAACAATAGAACGAACGAACTAGCCAATAACGTCGTCAATGACTGCTTTAGTGAGTTCTGAATGAAAAGCGTTTCTTGTTTGAATGAAAATTTAAACTAATTAACACAAATGGTGATGATTAAAAAATACATTAAAATGCAAATTCGGTAATTTGTAGTCAAATGACTTCGAAGGTGACATAAGCAAATACTTATCGTTTATCCCACGATTGTATAAAGAAATTGGTCGTAGAAGTGCTAACGAATACAATTCCATTCGGTAAGCCCACACTAGATTTCAAAGGAAACATGCTTCTGTATTTGTCACAAACCATTGACGTTTTTGATTCCTTGCTATACTAACACATGCATTGCAAAGTTTGCAAACTGTATAAAAACGTTTTGAACTGTTGGGAAAAAATGCAGAAAAGATTAATATAGGGTTTTCATTGGGAACTAGAAATATTTTTTTGATACGAACGACACAGTTACTCCTCAGTGTACAAGAAGCCCTACTAGTAATAATTTGGTTTAAGCGTGAGTTACTGCATCACATTATATTATAATTTACCGCAAACGTCCCAAGACTGCCAACTTACTGGTCACAGTAGCAGTCCCGTGATAACAGCCTCATCTCATCCGCGTATGCGCGTCGGACCGTGCGCACGCGTCGATGTCGCGCACCCGCCAATAACGACCTTAACGGTCCCGCGCAAAGCTTATAATTGTCGGCACGTGTTTATTGTGCGAGTTAAATATTGTGCAGTGTTTGGATTTTGTGAGTTTTTTTTTTTCAAATTTAATTGGTAAGGTTTATAAATACTTAATGTACTGTCACGCAATTGATAAGCGGGTAATAGTGATTTCATTTAAACATTGACCGTGAGTCGTTTCCTCGTTGTCTAGAAAGCAGTCTCGTAACGATCTTTTAATATTTTAATTTTGTTGAATATAGTCTTTAATTAGAAGCGAAAATGCTGAAAGTGAAAGACACACCATAGTTATTATTGTTATTATACTTACATGCAATGAAATTAATAATGCGATTAAAATGGTTTCATGCTTTTCTATATCATTCATTTGGTTTGAGGCTTCGTTTTCTTAATGATTTTCACGTTTGCAGTCATTTCTACAATTAAATACATCTTACATAATAATAATTAAAGCATTAGCAGTACTAGCAGGCATAGCTTAGGTATCAGGTGGTATTCTATACATTTTTTATATGTAAAAATGGAATTTGTATTCATAAAAAGTATTCATAGTATGCATGCATTGCTGGTGTCAACTATCTTATTGTCTTTTTTATTTTTTCATGTGACGCGTGACTTTACTTGCGCGCAACATATTATTACTAGAATTTTGTGACTACTCAAAAAACATCACCATGAAAAATAATAAGCTTTTGCTAGTCTAACGGTACGAAATTTATTTATCTTATAAATAGAAAACATCCTCCAATTTACAATCCCAAAAGAATCGATTCCACGTCTGTTTACACTGTGTACCCAACCCATTCTTAATTTCTATGCAAACAACGCGATGGGTCTGCATTAAACGAATTCGCTGCACAAACACTCGCGTTTTGGCTGTCTCACTATTTATTTAAACTTTCTTTTAGAATCAGTCCGACATGCACTCAATTTGGTTCTGATAAAGTAGGAAATTAGTATTAAATACAATTTAAAAAGATGTTATTTTACAATGGGTATCGTAGATAGGAATGTACGTACAAAAACCTTTGCATATTAATACAAATACTTTCATATCATAGTTATGGCCGGTATAAAGTATTGAACAAGTGCTTGATCGCTGAAGTTAGTATTCACTATCAAAGCCGTCGTAAATTAATTTAAGCATACAATCGGACCTCCATGTAATTTAAAGTCCTATATAGTAAACCTAGATTAATCTAAATTGAATGGCTAGGTGCCTACTCTATCAGACATGCCACTATTTTGATTTAGCCTTCTCTGAACTTCACACTCATTCGTTTCGTCTTTTCTGCACGAGTGATAAGGATAGCTATAATCGACAGTATTGGTGGTATAGTACAAGTAGTCATACAGAGTACAATTCCTCCTGGGCCAGACTAGGCTGGGCCACAATCCCTTGCAAATAGAAAAGGGTTTATTGCTATATCGTCTGGCGATTTACGATTTCAATAAACTATTCGCTAAGAGGGACTCGCCCCTCTCACTCGTGTAGCGTTTTATGGGCATTGTAGGGTTTCGACGCGGATTTTGCATTTAGGATACGACAAGTGTGAGGTTTGTACGAGTGTGTACAACGGACAGACACAGAGTTTATAAATCAAGAAATCATTTGAAGTTATCATTTACGGCTTGAAACAATATTGCACAATAAGACATAAAGACTTACTTGCTATAATCGTAATTAAAAGTAAAAGTTGTTCTTAATATGTGGAACTTTGTACAAACTTTACAGTAGGTACAAAAACCTATCCAGCATTGCTAGGTTAGGTTAGGTAGGTAACTATAGCATGGTCCAAATTTCATAGGTTTTGGGTGGAGCATTAAGCTCGCCTTAAATAACATGAATATTCATTTCTCGATTAAACTGACCACAGACAGACAGCCGTGAATGAATTACAGGCCACATCCACTGACCGCAAGCCAATTTTCAGAGGTTAAACACGTAACATGAAGGATATGAAATATTCTGCCAATTTCCATGTTTAGCAAGCCTAGCTAGCCATTTGTGAATTCAATACTCATAAACTCAAGACTAATCTTGTTTTTAATAATTGATAACTTATAATAACTTGCTTCGTTCCCATATTTTTTTTATTTCTATTAAATATGCCACAACCCTAAAATGTTAAGCTTTTACAGAATATCTAGGATAGGTACATACTTCGTTTTATTTTAATTTTCTTATAAGGACAACTTTTCAAGTTGTTCTCAGTGCCTTTCACTAGCTTTGTACCATAAATACTCGTACCTTAATCTCTAAAGGATCCTTTAACTTTAGCATAGACCTATCTTTCTAAATCTTCTTCGACTCTAAATTAGCAGCGTTCTCATGTAAATTGCTTGGATTCCCAAAACAATACTTCATCTTGTGTGCAACGTTTTATCGCAATTTGAAAGATTAGGGCTGACACTATCTTAACTAAGCTATTAAGTTCATGCTAACATCCTGCAACACCCCCGTCTTAAGGAAATGTAGCCTTAGTTACTCAGATAATGTACATACTCGTAATACTATAGTATTATCTTCGTGATAGGTAGAGGACACCCAAGCATTGTTTTGTACTGAACTTTGAGTAAAACTTGGATAACAAATACAACAATAATGTGGATGCAAAGTAGCTAGAGAAAATAGAACTCTTTTATAACTTGGTTAGATAATCTTGTTACACATTTATAAAGAGATTTTGGAAAACTCACATTGGTTTCCTAAATATTTTACAAGGGCCGGTGACGAATACCTGCGACGGCAATTTTGCAAGAGACGTGTAAGTTGTATTAAAAAAGTGGCTATAGTAAGTAATTATGTTTGGAATGAGCGTTCTTTTTTTGAGATAAAATTAGGCTGCTATAGCCTCAGTTTTTTTGGCAAAATAAACTTTTAATTTTGACAACCCTATCGCCCGCTCCATTGCTGTTACATTACCGTTTCTCGCGATTTGCCGTTTTTATTGGCTTTTGTTTTGTCATCTGTTTAGCTGCTCGTGAAATATAGCAGCTTTTCAATGGCATTGTTTGCAGCGTATAATGCATTCGTTGCATCCTCATTGCACTGCCTCGTGCTTAAACTGAGCGCTTCTTGTTCATCATCATCATCATCATTATTAGCTGTTTACAGCTGAACACTAGTGTTTTTCTGCGAACTTGCGGTGTTTACTAGATTGTCTTGCCACTTATTATTTTATTTTATTTAGTAAAATTGATATAAAGCATGTGGCCTGTAATACGAGCAATTTATAATTAATTTTCAAATAGAACAATCAAGTAAATGCTCAATACAAAAACGAAATAGCGCGTTTGCGATCTAACCTTCCCACGATATATTTCAGAATGCATATGTATTATTTTTGATCTCGGATTGCACATCTTTCAGTTTTTGCAAAGCTTTGTTTGAAATATGTGAAATTGAGACTCTTAATACGATCTTGATCATGATTACTTACCTGATAAGTTATGATTTATTTGTGGGAGAGTTCAATGTTAATCAGATTGCATGTTTATTTGTAGAACTTTCAACGTAAATAAAGTCTGTGTGATTGGATTAAAATGATGCGTGAATGAAGTAAGCTTTCATATATTGCGTGCTTACCGTGCATTTGTAGAGTTTCCAAATTATAATATTTTTTGGAGTACATTATAACAGAAGAACTTTACATTCATTGAGAGAAATTAAACACTTCGAACATGACATACTGTGTGGGTATCTAAAATGGTGTAGGTACGACCATTTAACAATGTTACTTTTTTTTCACCACTACTTCAAACAAATTTGAAAGAATCTGAATTAATCTGAAAGAAAATATTTTTTATGATATTTTTTAGTCGAGTAATTTTATTTTAATTGTATCGTGATTGTGTAAAAATTACATTATTTAAAGCATTTTTTCCGCCAGTTGTACTTCATTTTGTTTGTGCAATAAAGAACATAATATAAATTAAAAAAAACAATAAAAATGAAATGTGAAGTTTAATATTAAAATCTGAATTATATGGTAGCTTATTTAATATTTCAGTAACTACGTGCTTACGCGTATCGTACGTAAGTACAGTCACGAACAACCTTACAACAATTGGTGTAGGTAGTGTATTGAAATTGCGGCCTTTCCACAATGACATAAGGACGTGTTCTTGTTTACTTTTCATCTGTTCTGTACATAGGCGATAATGGGTACGCCGTGAGTCCTGCGTTATCGCTGCGCCTGCGCCGCCTTGACGAATGTTTGCTCTAGTGTTGTGTCACGTCACGTGTATACATTGTGGCTTTGAGACAGTCTTAGAAAATTAAATATATTTCAGGTCGTAGTAGACGAGAGAATGGGATAACTATTCCAAATTAAATAATCTCACCTCGTGTTCATTGATAACATTGCTTTGTTCATTAGAAGTCATAGTTTATAAACATTACTGTTCTTAAGTCGTTAAGTAGTTGCCAGTAGTACTATAGGTAAACCGCGAAATTGAGACCTCGCCTGCGGGGTACAGGGGCGCGGGGGGAGGCGAGAGCGGGGCTTGTGAGAGGTGCGGGCGGCAGGCACATTCTTTTCAAAATTCAGTACGCTCGCTACACAGGTAGCGATAGCATCTGTTGACAGTTGCGGACGCTTTGACAGAAGTACACAAGAGAATACTGTCTGACTGAAGTCTGAAGATGAGTCGCAGTATATTCGGACACAAAATCTATATTATTGTATTTTTGACGTGTTTCTTTTAGATTCTATTTTACATCATTCTAGCATTAAGTCCACCGTTTGAACACTGTTAAATAACAGTGTTTAAATAAATGCTCTAAATATATATACGAATATTATATAATAAAATATATATCTAAACTCAGTGGAATATGAACTAGATATGAATATGAACTCGATAATACACTGAAACAAAACAGTCGCAAAAGTTACCAGGAAATGTTATTTGAAGTTTTTATTTTTTCCAAAAAATCTATCTTATTTTAAAATTCCATTTTATTTATTGACCAAAATCCACGATTTTGGATAGTAATATTTAGAATTAATTCACTCTTAATGGTGTAATTGTATGGAATCGAATATTTTTTTCCAATATGTTATGTAATGTTTATAAAGTGTCGACACTGACGACCACTATTGTGACCACTGACGTCACATATCTTAAGAACTGTCACGGCAAATTTCGTCTCTTGTGTATCACCGCCGCCCGCACCCCTTACATTCCCCGCTCTCGTCTTTCCGTCCGCACCCCTGTACCCCGCAGGCGAAGTCTCAATGAAGCGGTTTACCTATAGTTTTCTTCTATATTAATCCTATTACCCTTCTACCAAACAATAAAAGATTAGTTTGCATGCCCTACATTAACTAATAAGTTCCATTTAACATCTACAACCCCGTCCACCATGTCACTCTTTCGAGATTGTGTAGTATTGCCGTAAATTGGAGTCCTTCTTGCATGCTACATTTATCAAGTAAGTCGGTACACGATTTGGCGCATCGAGATGCATCTTGTCGGTTAATTTTGTAGTCAGGGACAGTAAATTCAGTTTACAAATCGTGTACCTACTTTCTTGATAAATATACCTAGCATGCAAGAAGGACTCCAATTTACGGCAATAATCCTACTACTATTATAAAGGCGAAAGTTTGTAAGTATGGATGTATGGATGTATGGATGTTTGTTACTCTTTCACGTAAAAACTACTGAATGGATTTGAATGAAACTTTACCACAATATAGCTTATACATCAGAATAACATATAGGCTACAATTTTTGAGGTTTCTATACCGTATTTCTTACTTATTACTAGACTAGACGGGACGAACCTGAAGTCCACGCGAACGAAGTCGCGGGCAAAAGCTAGTAAACAATATTCCAAAGAGTAACACTTTAGGATTAGTCAGGGGCCCTATGGGCAGCTTGATAAAGTCTGACAGCAAGGTTGGTCACTTACCTTGCAAACACCCCTTCGCCAATCCGCACCGAGCCCGCGTGGTGGAGTATGGCTCATACTACCTCACATTTGAGGCAAGGCCTTTTCTCTTCAGTGGGATGCTTACAGGCTAACTTAACTAACACTTTAGAAGACAAGATGGACTCAGGACCTTGTAAAGATCGAAGGATCACAGCAACCAGTTGCTGTGGTAAACTTTGAGGGAGAACTTTGTTTAGCAGGGGATGATGATCTACGACATTCACGAGAAATGACTATAATATGTAATAATATAAATACCAGTACCCATTTTACAGCACTACGGCAATATTAGATATTAGCTACAGTCACAATTAATATTATGTTTATGAAAGGTCTTGAATGTGTCGCTCTATGATTACATGCAGGTTAATTGTAATGTAATGTAATGTAATAGCCTTCCAAGGTTCAAACATACTCATAGGTACATTATGTATGTTTATTTTTGTTCCATGGTGGCTTACAAATACAAGTTAATTTATTCTTAGTTAGTAGAGTGCTTAGAACTACTTGTAATTAATTTTAACATTATCTTACTGTCGGAAATGTAAAAGATGCAGTCTACAAATTTTAATGGGCTGGGAGTAAATAGTTACGAGTAGGTAAGATTTCTAAAAATCAAAACAATCAGTCTACGCTATTAAAAGCAGTTCCCGTAATTCCGTCTGAAAAGAGGATGTTTACTGTAGATTTTCTTACCTCTCCACTCTCCATTCATAATACATAGTCACTATATAAAAGTATAAGCGTACTTAGGATCGTATAAATAAATGTTTTGTAGCTATAAAACAATGGGTAACGTTATTATAACGTAGGTACTGATTTACTCGATTGGTTGAACGGCAATCTAATACTATAAAAAAGTGATTAGCAGATAACACTTTTTATTACAACAATCAGAAGTTATAGAAATGTTTCTTGTAAATAAATAATGTTTAATTGGTTAAAAATAAATCGTTCGTGCGGGCAATCTGATATAGTAAGTTATTCAATAGCAAGATAGGTTTTGGTACAGTTATTTACAATTTATTATAATTTCAATATGAAGTTTCACTATGGAAATAATAGACACTAAATTGCTCTAGTGAAGCTCTATTTGTTTAGGGCGGGAAATCGAACCATCACGTCCTTACTATAAATGTTAAATGCATTTAGATTTTGCATGTCAGTGGTTTACTTTTTCGTCCCAGATAATAAAATTTTAAGAAAATAGACACTATAATATGGCCACTGTATGACATGACACCACTACACCTAAATAATATCATATCATAGCGTAGCTGTGACTACGAACGGTATACAGCGCTAGTGGTCATAATTTGTCAAGCTATAGGAAATGAATCCGTTACGCAATAACACCTAAAGGGTTATGGAAATACGCTCAATGCAGTCGGCAGGAGAAACGCAAACTCGCCTTGTTCCGAGCATTTTAGTTCCGCATCTATTAGTTTTAATTAGGGCATTGAACATATCTTATTACCTACTAAGTAACTGTCACCTGTGGTTCTATTTTGATTTTTTATACACATACTTACCTAATGTTCAAGTTTTATGCCCTCAATAATGAGACTGTTAGTTTTAAGCCCAAATAAGAAAAAGTGGATAAATCAATGACGTGTTTGCGCTCGACACATTTTGATCAAGATCAGGAACTCTATTTTTAAATTACTCGCTTGAAAATGGCGTGTGATTTTCGTTCGAAATCGAATGAAAAATCATCAAAATTGATCTTTATTTTTTCTTTTCCCTCCCTGTGTGGGTTTACAACTGATTTCAATCCCAAAATTGGACTTTGATCAATAAATATTACACGCCATCTTAACTCGAGTGATTCAAAAATGGGGCTCCAGATCTGAGAAATCCTTGCGGATAACATTAAAAGGAGAAAAAATAATAATACTGCAGTACAGTGAAGTTCCATGACACGTAACACTCAAATCCATAATGTAAGTGTATTTCTGCATTTAAAATGCTTCGTGTCGCAAAAAAGGAAAGTAATTTCGACACAATTTGAACAAAAGGGCTAAGGGCTTGGTTAATGTGCGTAACTACCATATTACGCAAAGAAGCTGCGTATGTCAACCACCTACAGAAATGGAAATGAATTTCAGAGCTACAGTGATGAGGTATGCAAACTAACCAGCATTGAGTTCCGCATGTATCAGCTTCATTAGTTCGGAATAACTTATGTTTATGTTAATCAAGCATTAACTAACAAGCCCCAACCTTCTATGATGTTGATTAGAGGACCTACTTGACAACCTATTCATTTAAATGTCAGTACTTTCTAGTAGGTGTAAGAACGAGGTACACAAAGAAGATAAATATGAATAAGTATTTGGTACTTATATCATAGGTGACCTGTACTACAGTTTATTAAATAGTTACTGTACGTTTTTAATCTACACTAATATTATAAAGAGGAAAACTTTGTTTGTTTGTTTGTTTGTTTGTTTGGTTGTAATGAATAGGCTCATAAACTACTAGACCGATTTTAAAAATTCTTTTACCATTCGAAAGCTACATTATCCACGAGTAATATAAGCTATATTTAATTTTGAACAAAAGTAGGGTTCCTCGGATATTAGGGTTTTTCGGACACAAGGTGTAAAAAATCAACCAAAAAAGTTACTTATTTTGCGTACCCTGCCTAACGGCTGAACCGATTTAGCTGAAAATTGGCAGGGAGGTAGCTTAGAGCCAGGAGAAGGACATAGGATCCGTTTTATCCCGTTCAACGGGGCCGGGGCTGGGGCGGGACGGGGCCGGGGCGAAACAAAGTTCATCATGGTATAAATATATTTAAACTATATATTTTCATTTGTATATATGGTATATGATATTTTCTACACTAATCTACACTATCTACACTAATATTATCTACACTTAATAATATTATAAAGAGGAAAACTTTGTTTGTTTGTTTGTTTGATTGTAATGAATAGGCTCATAAACTACTGGACCGATTTTGAAAATTCTTTCACCATTTGAAAGCTACATTATCCACGAGTAATATAGGATATATTTAATTTTGAACAAAAATAGGGTTCCGTAAGATATTAGGGTTTTTCGGACACAAGGTGTAAAAAATCAACCAAAACAGTTACTTATTTTGCGTACCCTGCCTAAACTATTAAAGATAGAACCATAAAATGTTCTAAGTAATTGTAGATCTTATAAATATCTACAAAAAAGTCCGCGACATACTATACCTATCTATGTCGGGTGAGGCACAAGAACCATTTTTTTTATTGAAAAATCTTGATTATTTTTTGGACTACATTTAAACGCGTTTATTTTACTCATGCTATTAATCCTTATCAAAATTAATTATTTCATCACTAAGTACAGTTAATGTAAATAATATTTGGTCTTTAAATGATTAAAATTGGACGTTTGGTTCTGAAGTTATAGCGAAATTAAAATACATATTACGATTTCTGCTGCACGGCCGGCCAGTTGCAAAGTAGGCTTTACCAAGGCCCGGTGAGCGTGTGGGAGGGGGAGTTTAGATCTATGAGTAAAGTACCCGCGCGGCGCGATTTTCAGTAAAAATTTCTTTCGCACTCACGATAAACAAATCCCTGGGCCAAACATTCAAATTAGTAGGAATTTATTTACGAAAAGAATGTTTTACGCATGGGGTCGGGGCTCCCGAGCATCAGTATATTTTGTTACCAGAAAATAATGTAACGTCAAATGTTGTGTATAGAGAAGCTCTACAATAATAGCTTAAGTTTTCTATCCTAAACCTCCTAAACAACGGGTTGCACTCCGGGACTTAACAACTAACACCCACAGAAAGAAAATCTGTTCAGCCTGCGGATAGTGACTGCTTCGTCGAAGTTAGTGTCGCTGTCTGTGAATTGACATGGGAATCATTTGTTTGCTGACCGTGTCTTTCCTGGGTAGGCTTTTTGCAGCGGTAACCGACATCCACGCGGGCGGAGCCGCGGGCGACCGCTAGTATATTATATTCCAACCATGATTGAAAGGTTGGATATGAATTGCAATTGAATTTATTACAATGGAATTTTATATCCTGATGTAAATTTTAAAAAATATATATATATAAAATCAAACTCACATTGCTTACACTATACTGAAATCGTGTCTTTTTGTGCCTAAATTTACATACTTCTTACGCGCTAGTCCTATTTGGAAAAAAACTGATTATTTAAAACATTTCGACATCACTCTTAAAAATAGTTTAGAAAAAAAATTAAATTTACGTTTCGATAATAATTCTTGGGCTCAGGCTTCGCTTCCTATTCGTTTTGGTGGGATCGGCATTCGCCATATTTCTAGTGTTGCCCTCCCCGCTTTTCTCTCCTCTCTGCATAGCACTTCCGTTTTAGCCGGAAAAATCTTCGAACATCCTCATCAGCTTTCTGAGGTGAGAGAGGCGGAGGAATTTTGGCAAGGTCTCTGTCCTAGAGAAAACATTCCAAAGGAACGTCATCAACAAAAACTTTGGGATGTCCCTCTTGCGAGAGAGACCTTTAATACTTTACTTCAAAATTCCGTCAGTGATAGTTGCCGCGCTAGGCTCTTGGCAGTTTCCTGCAAAGACTCTGGCCACTGGCTTCATGCTTTACCATCAAAAAATCTGGGCACTCTCTTTGATAGTGAGTCTTTCCGGGTGTGTGTGGGTCTTCGCCTTGGTACTCCTACTTGTGAAATTTTTACGTGTCCCTGTGGCAAGGAGGTTGACAAATTTGGTCTCCACTGCCTTTGTTGCTAGCAAAGCGCTGGGCGTCTCGCCCGTCACGCCACTCTTAATGACGCCATCAGAAGAGCTCTTGCCACCATTAATGTTCCTTCCACGTTGGAACCACGTGGTTTGGTTCGTGATGATGGCAAGATACCCGATGGCCTCACGCTCATTCCCTGGGAACGGGGTCGGGCCCTAGTATGGGATGCAACTTGTGTCGATACTTTGGCCCCCTCCCATCTCAGAGAATCAGCCCTTAAAGCTGGAGCAGCAGCGGAGTTGGCTGAAAACGCCAAGCGTCGCAAGTACGGCTCACTTGCAAGTGATTATGTATTTGCGCCGTTTGGCGTTGAAACGTTTGGGCCGTGGGGGCCTTCGGCTAAATTGCTGTTTAGAAAAATTTCGCCAAAACTAAATTCTGTTACGGCCGATAGTAAAGCTGGCTGGTTCCTAGCTCAAAGGATTAGCATAGCTATCCAACGCGGCAACGCAGCCAGCATTATAGCCTCCTTGCCACAAGGAAATGGTTTCGTTTTTGAATAGGGTAGTCTTATTTTTTATTGTTGCATGTCTTAGTTTTAATTTTTTCTTGTTTTTTTTATTAATAAATGGTTTATTAGTAAACATCTAATTAAAAAACAAAATAAAAATACAAAGTAAAGAAAAAAACATACAAAATGTTTCTTCATGTAAAAAATAAAAAATACTTACAAATAAATATGACTTGCAAAACAAGTAAAATAAAAAGGTGAAGCTAGGTCTTTGCTCTAAACATTGATGATATTGTAGAAGTTCCAGACCAAAATTAAGGTGGTGGTGGTGCTAGCGCTTAAGGAAAGGTTTACACTTCCTGTTGGGCTAAAGAAACTTTATCTACCACCAGAAACCAGCTCACATCTGTTATCACTTGTCCAAATTACAAATGTGGCAGGTTTGAAAGCCAGCCAGTTTTTTACTGAGCTGAAACAACCCATTTGCACTTCTTAGTTTACTTGTTGACGAAGGTAGCAGGGTTGATCACAGGCCAGGTCTTCACTCCCTGAGCTGAGACCACCTTCACTGAGAAGTTGGGAAGGTTGAGGAACAGCCTCTTGTGGATCTCTCGTACGCACATTTTGAGGATGACGTATGCTTCTTGCTGCGTCAATGCTGCAAAAAGTTATTGTCTTTTAAGAAACCTGAGAAAGATTATAAGCACAAAAACCGGTTCTCGATCGATTTTCCTGAAAGAAAATTTTTTTAGAAGAAAATTAAGGTTTTTCCGGTAGTAAATTTAAGTTTCATTTGTTTCTGAAAGACACACATCGGCTCTTATTGCGATAGTTATCTCAGCAGCACATATTTTACATCATCCGCTACGCTAGGTACGATATTACCATCTTCAGATATGGTTTTACTTTTTTTTCTATTATGTTTGTAATTTGATGTGTACCAAAAAAAAATTTATTTTCTTTCTTTATAAACTAATTGATACTGTCAATATCCCGTATAAAATTGAATTATTTATACTGTACTCACTAGGCTTGTAGTATCTATCCAGTATGCCTAGACAGAAGAGTCCTGCGCAGCCGTGAGACGCAAAAGGCACCTTCACGCAGGCAGCCAGGAAGTCTAGGCTGTACAGCATACCTCCAAGCTTGTCATCGTACCCTGCGATTAGCATGTTCACCAAGCAGGGATTCTTAGGGAAAGTAATAGGTTAAGTTTCAGATGCTAAGAATATTATTTAGTAATAATATTTTCAGGGCGTCTCTAATTTTATTTGAGGAAAATATATTTACAAAGGCTACGACTGAGCAATTTCAATCCTCATTTCTTTGCCCTACTAAGGATTTTATTTTTATACATCTCTTTTACTGAAGTAATTATACTATTTTCAAATAATTCTGTCAAACTATTACTGTGGATTTAAAGTGATCCAAAAAACAGACTCTTCCCACATTTATTTGATTTCTCGAAGATTCTTAGTTACCCTCATGGTTCATGCACACAAGTCGACACGTAGTCATCTACTTCATCATCATTACTCATGTTAATTGATATCGGACCTCTGTCAACAGTATTTAATATACTAACGGTAGCATGCTGGGTGCAGGATTACCCAACTAGATTCAAATCGTCGGTTCAAAACTACACAAAACACACTTATGTAAGTAATGTGCCATCAATGATGTTTGAAAGACAGATATTCTACCACCATTTTTTTCTTGTAGTAGTTTACAGGCATCTTCGCATTTTGTATAAACACATAAACAGGCTTAGTGCTAGAGCGTTCTAGGGTTCTAAAACGCTAGCCGAATGGCATCGGCTTCTCAGTGGAAATTCGGAAAAATTACGTGTTGTAGATCTTAACAAATACTTCAATTAAACTTGTTTGAATGAGATCAAAATGGTACTTTTTGAGATAAAGCACATTTTCTACAACGGTTTGTAACATAGGTAAGTAATTATTTATTTATACTTTATTGCACAACCAAAAACTGTACAAAGGGTGGACTTAATGCCGTATGGCATTCTCTACCACTAACTAACTTTGTCTTTGATACAATCACTATGAAAAACAAAGTTATTTTAACTGTCAAAAAATATTGTGATATTTTCGCTAGGTAAAAGTAAGTGAACTCTGAATAGATACAGTTTATTTTATTGAATAAATTTAAATTTTTTTTAACCCTAGACTGCAATTTTATTAACATCAAGTCTACATTCGAGAAAAAAAACAAAATCAGGTCATGAAACATTGCACAATTTCAGCCAATTACCTAGTAAATTATGAATAAGTAAAACCTACTATGCATTTAGTCAGACCATTATAGAAAAGAGAACACTCTGAGCCAAGAAAACGGTTGGAAGCTAATTAGCCCTGTTTAAAGCGATTTTATAACAATGCCGAAAATGAAAGTACCAACCTCTTACAGTGACTTGAAGAAAGTAATCTTGTGTATGATTTACTGAAATTGCTCAGCGGAGTGCTAGTTTACAAAACTTTATATTGACGTGGGAATTAATAAGTAATATATAGTTAATAATTGAATTTATAATGGATGTCTTCATTATTTTTCTGTAGTTACAATGTGTCGCTCACAATTTTGAGAAATAAGTAACGACGAGTTGGTAGACACATTCAAATAAAACGCAATGAAAGACAGTCAATCAAACCCCTGAATACTTTTAACCTGTCATTTCTCACTTTCTTTAAATTACTTAGAAAATCTAATGTGAAAAAGAGGAAAAGAGACTGTAGCTACAAATTGTGTTTTTTTTATATATTCATACTTTACTGCGAATCCAAGATGTATTTTTTGTCACGTTTCTGCAAGTACAAAGAGCGCTATTGTCTTACCTACACAAATTGTCTTTCAAAGCATCCTTACCCCACTCTTGAGACTATCAGCTAGGTTCTTCCTCGTAAAGTGCACGACAGCAGCGGTGTCCAGCTTGTACCCGTTCTTCATCTCGTAGAGTTGGATATTCTTGGCCACAAACTGAGAGAATTGGAGAGTATCGCCCGCAGTACCGTTCATACCCACTATCAGCTTGTCAGATATCTTGAATATTTTGTCCTCATCTGTAACAAAATGATGTACCTAATTTTTATTATCTCCAAAGGATGGGTATATTTCTAAAACAGTTGTTTTAGGATCAATATTGTAATTGTTAGACTATGCAGGTCGTCGCTCATCGGTCAAAGGCTGTTTTTATGACATTTTGGTGAATTATTGAAAGAAAATGGATGTGCTTAACACAAAATGATTGAAAAAATAAATAGAATGACTGTTGTAATGTCACGTTAGTGTATGTTATTTAAGTAAGTAGCAACAGATGAACTAGACCTTACTCGTAAAACATTATCCCCAAGTTCAGAAAAGCAAGACAACTGGTTCAATTTTAATGCCAATGATTTCATTCTCGGAAAACGCCATTAAGCCTAGTAGCACCGCAAATTGAAACGCAATCTCTTAAGAGATTACTGATGATGCGACACGGATCTAGGTCGAAAACTGTCGTTTCGACCTTGCAGCACCCGCAATGTCACTGTAATGACTTTCCTTGCGTTTGTGAAAATTATCAGAGAGATAACTCTTGTACAAATTAACGTAGATGAGTCAAATTTTGTGTAATATCATGGAGTACCTACACGACGCCTATGTAATGTGCAGCTTACTTATGTTGCCTTTGGATATACTCCTTTAGCTATAACTAAGTAATTCAAGGTATTGAGCATTGCTACCTAATCGTTAACATCATAACAATTTACAAGCCTTCTTTTATTTCAATGTTCTATAATGATAGGTCAATAAAGTATTGAGTATCACGAGCCCGCGTGTCATACCAAGATGCGTGAATGAAGCATCACGAGGTATTATCTCACCTCCTTAGTTTAAAGTGGGTTATTTCCATATTTTATACTCTTAAAATGTCTGTTCATCCATTTTGTTTGTCAACCTACATGTTGTTTGTATGTATTTAGAAGCAATGTGCTACATTTGCGTTAGATAACTGGCAAACATTGAGTGTGATGGAAGTCAAACATGTAAAATCACAAGGAAGTTAGATTGTTCTAGTTATACTCACTTTACTTATGTGATGTTTGCTCAAGGAAATTAATGAAGTACCTACAAATACGTTTCTTAAAAGTTTCACCTATTATATTGTCTTTTTACGTACAAATGGGTGAATTTAAAAAAAAAATATTATATTGTCTTTTTACGTCTGATGTTCAAGGAAGTTTTATTAGTAACTAGCGGCCCGCCCGCGACTTCGTACGCGCGTTTTAGTTTAACTCCGTTCCCATAGATCGTAGCGAAAATTTATAAGCCTATACCTATACGCATTCAGCTACTTCTATAGCCTTCCCTGATAAATCAGCTATCTATCATACTCTATACCCTTACCAATAGTTCCTATGATTAGCGCGTTTAAACAAACAACCGAAAACATCCAGTTTTAAAATATATACATAGAAATGCGTACAGAAATTTTATATTCGACGACGCGTTTGGTGTACTGGTTAGCGCTCCTGTCCTGACTATTACGCCGGCCGTCGTGGGTTCGAATCTCGCAAGGGGCAAATGTTTGTGTGATGAGCACGAATATTTGTACCTAAGTCATGGATGTTATAAATGTATTTAAGTATTTATGGGAGACGCCCCCGTCATAATCGTTGTCTGGTACTTCGTAACACAAGGAAGATAATTCCTTACCACGAAACCAGACCATTGGTGTGGTGTCTGGTGCATATTTATTTATTTATTATATTTTATGTACACTCAACACGCAGCCCGGTCTTTAATGGTCAAACTTACACGGGGATATTATCTTTTTGTTTTACAACGAAATAGAAATATTTCCTACGCCCTGTCGTTAACTGTACTTATATTTCTTTCGGGTACTAATAAGACCAGGCTACTCTCTGCGCTTACACAGCATCATGCCACATACAGACTGTGGGAGAAGCGAATTCTCTCAAGTCTTCTCCCGCTACCTTTTAAGAGTTTGAACTTTAGCTTTGTTTATGGTTATAGCGAATACTCTACTTTCTTGAATTCAAATCGTTAATTCAAAGGGACAATTCTATGTAAAGATCTACGCCATCATCATCATCAACACCCAATAGCCGTCCACTGCTAAACATAGGCCCCCAACGAAAAGTTGCAGATTGGACACCCTTCGACCACAAGAGCAGCCTAGAATGTCCACCGACAATATGAACAAACGATCTGCAATCTACACTGGACACATACCGCTTGATACCTACCCTTTTTGAACACAAAACAATATTATTTACTATTCTAGGAATAAAATCTCTTCTAGAGAGCAACATCAATAACAAACATGTGTCAAAACATTCTGTCTCAGATATGTCAAATGATTGTCAAAAATGAAATAAAAAATATTTCAATCATAAGCACCAAGAAGTATTGATATCAATTTTGTAGCAAATCATCCCCAAAATAGCTTTCTACCCCTTTTTAACCCCGTTACAAGATAAATTTAAATTAAATTTTATACACATTTTTCGTTATTATTTTTAAAGAATGTTTATGCAAAATTTGAAGTAGATCGGACCAAGGAATCACGTTGTCCCATACAAACTTTGCTCCCCTTTTTCACCCCCTTAGGGGTAAAATTTCGAAAAATCCTTTTTTATCGGATCCCTACGTTATACAAAGAACACAGCCTCCAAGTTTCAAGTCTCTACGACCAGCGGTTTAGGCTGTGCGTTGATCCGTCAGTCAGTGAATCATTCAGGACAAAGCATTTTATAATAATAGAAGATAAGTTTACTTACATGGAGCAAATAAGTAAGAGTAGAGTTTTGTATGATCAGCTCAGCTGTTGATGCTATTGCACTAAACCTCTCTACATATATGACTACGTGATGACTACTTTATCCCGTTAGTCCCGTCTATTTCAACTTTCCTGTTCTAGCTTACTTTTTTATGCCAAATTTTAGCTCCATCTTGAGTAGATGAAGTTATCATGGACTCTCTAAATCATTATCATCATCATCATCCCGGCGTTGATCCCAGTTGCGTGCGATGACGCCCGGGGTCCGCCTTCCTACTTTTGTGTCTCCACTTTGCACGGTCTTGGGTATCCTCTGTGGACAGTTGATTGGCACGCATATCATCTTTCACGACGTCAAGCCAGAACTTTTTGGGTCTACCCCTTCTGCCAGAGCCTGGCGAAGGCGGCATGGCTAGACATTTGTTACATGGCTAGACATTTGTTACCCACGTAGCTCGCCGGTTGACTCTCTAAATAAGGATCCTTATTATTTACTGTGCACCTACAGTTTGGAGATATGACAATAAACATACCATCCTTCATAACGATGATGCTCGACGCGTTCATCTGATCAGCTGCAACCATCACGAAGTCATTGCACTGGATACCTAGCAAGCATTGAAACACGCTGATTCCTATGCTGGCCATGATAAACTTTTGAGGAATCACAGATTCTTAACTCTCGAGAAAAATTGATAAGTGATATAATCAGATGATGAAGAGTCCCAACTATTACCTCGTTATGTTTTGTCTAAAATATTGATTACTATGATTTTAGTCACTGATCATGTAATGATTTTAGTGTCAGAGTGTAGTGAATTATGACCCAATATGACTGCTGTTCCCCAAGGCTGTTCCGATAAAAGCCTTTTCCTTGATTTATTAAATGTTGACATAGGTATATTGAAGTTTGAAGGTAAAGTAAATAAATCATGCTTGACATGTATTGACATTATCACATGGCAGCAGAAAAAAACTCTTGCAAACTATGCAAAGAGAATTCTATGCCATGGAATAAACACAAATAACCCAATCCTTTAAAAAAATCCCAACTCTACATTTTAATTGGGTGAAGTTAGGACAAATTCTTTTTAATAAGTGTGCTTTACTAATATACTACATTCTCAAAAATAAATTACACATTTCCCCACATCAAAGTAAACATAACCTACATTTCACTCGTCTCTGTGAGCCGGCTGAACATAAACATTAACATATTTGAGCATATTTAAATAATAAATCGATTAGAAATTACCATTGATTATAGAGAATATTTTAATGTACTCATTGACTAGGCGTGTCAGGCTATAGGTAGTAAATAGTAATTTTATTCATGGGATGCTTAATTTAACCACCAGTAATCGGTAGGACACCGTTTACCTACCATTGATCATTGATCAGATTTCCGAGAGAAACTTATTATAATTTTAGTAATAAATACTTAAAAAAAAATCAAAATGATGTAACGAGAGCTTGCAAATAAACACTTTGAATAATTAATCGATAATAATCGCTTTTGTGCTGAACCATACAAGTTTTCTATTTTTTGTCCGGTTTACAATTAAATACGTATTAAACAATAAAATTAATTACGAGTATACACGTATCTTGATGATCACTATAACATACAAGTGACAAAGCTAGCACTTGGAATTTTTCACTTTCATTCGAATATCACACTGGATGTTTATTTATATTATGTAAGCACGTTGTTAGCCAAAAGAAACATATGAGTCAGCAGTTCCTAGGCATCTGGATGTAGAAACTCCTACCTCTATACACACATTGAATAATCCCTTGTCAGAACAATTTCTTTTTCAATAGTAATCAATCAAAATGTTATTTATTATTTATCCGCCAGATAGAAAAAAATGACAAAGTCAGAAAATTTTACTGTATTATTTCCATGCATTTTGTGTCAAAAGAGCATTCCCTGAGCGGCTAAACTTTGGTTATAACTAAAGGCTCATGTGCTGAGCCTAGTTGCATTGTTGTCTAAAACAAACATCAAATTAAGACGGCTCTAGGTTTTCAAATTGAAGATGTTTAAAGTCATCAACGAGTACAGATCCTGTGATAACGCATCACCTTGGCACGCCAAATCATTTTCAACATTGTCAACGGATTTCCCACGAAAATTGGTCAAAGTTATTATTTCAGAATTAGTACTTATTTATTTTATTTATCTATTATCTAAGGCTGTTTATCTCTGTTTTTGTAATTCGTATGTCCGCCAAGTTCTTTGCAAGATGGGAGATAAGTTAGGTAGGTAAAACACGTACACAATGTTAAAAAAAATGTATAAGAATGTAGTTGGGATTTATTTAGCATATAATAAAATGTAGGTTTTTTTCAAAATATACCAAACAGATCAAATAAGTACAATAATACTGACAAATCCATTATGTTTTTACTACTATTAAATAATTAATTGTTATCGTACGTTAATTAAGGTACTACCTGCCAGGTAATGATAAAAATTTAATAAGCACGGTACCGCTCTATCTATGGCTTATTGCCTTCGTTTTAATGAACAACGCGTCAGCTGACAGCGGCTTTATAAAACTACTATTCGCGGTTCCCCGATGCTTCAACGGATCGTGTGCAGGCGTAGCGCAGCGCGAGTTTTCATACATTTCGAACGCCAACGGTCGAAATATGCTTGCGGGGGAAAACGTTTTCCTACCCGTAAAGCTTTATGGAATGAGACAAATTTGGTCTCATTCGTTGTCATACATCCTGAACAACGCTTGTACGTCTTTGATTTTTTGTATAAATTCTTGATTAGTTAAAAATTGACGAAATTCCGAAGAGATTTTTCAGTCAAAAAAGTCAATGTTTAGGTTCTTATATTTTCTGAAACATACAATATTAAAAAACGTACGAGCATAGTTTCTCAAAATATCTGTAACATGTGAAAAAAATTCAAAATCAGACAACGTTCAAGGGGTGCAAAACGTTATCTCTTTTTGTATGGAAGCTTGCGCGCACACGATCCTCTTAATGTCAGATCTCAAAAAATAACGTAGTTAATTATAGCGAAAGTGCTATATGTACCTATGAGATATACATATTATTGTAAAGTTTCATCATAATGCATCGCTCAGTTTTTGCGTAAAGGAGTAACAAACCTACATCCATCCTCACAAAATTTCTCTACGGCTTAACTGCGTAAATGTCGGTGTAACGGCTTGTTACATTACCTTGCAGATTAGTTTAAAATTAATCAACATTTAAAATTAACTAACCTAATTACTAAACCTAACTTATAAACTATATATACAAAACCTATCCAAAAATCTTTATCCTAAGCATAGTCTGACGCGGGCGCGGTTATTATTTTAAATATTGTATTTCGCGCGCACGAACATTGACTGTGAATGAATAGCCGAAAGAACGACTTCACTCTGAATGCGCTGTATCATCATCTCACGACCGCCGGCCGGCTCCCGTGCGTGTTTGTCCTTCCAGTCCCTGCCACGCTGATTTGGCGTAAGGACGTATCGCTGCCGCTGAGAAATATTACTCGCGTATTCCTTCTCGAATTCTAGAATTACTAGTGTTAATCCCTAAACGTTATTAATTGTTACCCCAATATCGGGTGAGTGTTGCAAATTATTTTAGTACATAGTTTTAGTGTTTAGCTAGTCGCCTAGTTAGTGCTTACGTAGTTTTTAATGAACTCAGTGCTCGCATGTGAAGTGCTTCATAAATTCCCATGTATTTACTCATGCTTTGCCTATGTAATAGTATGTTTAGAGCTTTTATGTAGAATACTTAATTTTAGCACGCGTGTCCACTCCAAAATGGCGTGACACCGCGACCTTGCATGACCTTCGAGGGTCATGCGTATTTTGTACATGAATCTAGCTAAGTAAAATCCTTATTAATAGATAAATAATAAACAAACAAATATATTAAGTAAATTTCTAGACATGATTACATTTTGCCTTCTGCATTCAGTGCACACGTCATCATTAATCTTTTCATCATTTTAGCATTAACTGCTTAGCTTTTAGTAATAAGGTTCATCTATCTGGCTGCCGCATCATTGATCACTATATCTTGCCTAAATCATTCCATCTGCTCCGCTTTAGTTGATGTCGCAGTCAGAATGAAAAATCGGACATTGACTAAAATGACCAATAACTAAATTACAGGGTTCTTACCTCTGGTGCGGAGGACGGTTCGATGGTCAGCCCTACTGCCTCCTCGACCGATCTACTTACCCACTGCCTCTCGTCAGCTACTTGCTGCCTCGTAAGCGGATTGCTGCGACGCGACCCGTGTGTCGTACTTACCCGGAGCTGTCACGGCGACAAAGAACAAGGACAGTGCGGTTTGGTTTAGAGACACTAGTAGTGCGTCGGTTGTGATGATAGGTCCCACCCCCTGAGATTAACTTTTACCTTTCTAATAAATTTATTAATTTCTTTATAAATTCTTTTTTATTTATCTCCATTTAATTATTAAATTGTTACCGCCCTAGCTAAGGGGCCGGTACATCGGTTTTAAAAAATATCACAATGAATTAAAGCCTATGTGCTATTTCAATGAATAAGCCGATGAATATTGTTAAGTTTCATCCCAATCGATAGCGTAGCTTTTGCGTGAAGGAGTAACGAACTTAAATCCATGCATCCATTCTCACAAACTTTCACATTTATAATATTTGTAGGATAGTAAGGAGATAAGCGCGTTTCAAATCTAGCCAGCAGTTTCATCGGTTCCCCAAGTTAGGCAGATAAGATGCGAACACTAGAGAAGCAGCTTTTAACTTTTAATTAAAAGGAGATAACTGCTTCGCACATGCCTGGCAGACTGCCAAGAAAACCACTTTGCATGCGAGTATGATAATGACATTCTTGCGCTAATAGGATACCTAATTATCTCATAATTTGGCTCTTTATGTAAGAAGGCTCTGGCTTTGGAACACTTACCGAAATCGTAAAATATTGGTAATTAACCGAGGTTTTTCCTTAGTGATTCTAGCAATAGAAAAAAGGTAATTTACTGGAAGTACCTACTTTATTCATCATACATACTCATTTTTACTATAATAAATCAGTTCAAATTGTCTAAGAAGCTTGAATTAATTTTTTATGTGTTATATTAAACACCCCAGCACTGAGCCCGCGAGGTTAACTCATACTACCTCATACTTGAGGTAAGACCATTGCCCAGCAGTGGGATGTTTACAAGCTAACTTAACTAAACTTAATATATCAAAATGTTTCAAAGGACCCTAGATTAATCAAAGTTGAATAATAACCTGTCTAAATTGCTGACCTGCCTATTAGTGCCCATCTTACTTCGACAGATTTCCAATACTTAGTTACCGCTTAGGTTTCAGTTGGATTAGTTTCTAAGTTTCATGGTCTGGTATGGTTGGTATGGTTTTTAAGCTAGGTGTATAAATTTCCTTCTGCTGTGCGCTCTTTTCTTGTTTATAAATCTACGAGTGTAGATTAGAGTGGAGTCTCTACATCTGAAAATCCTGAAATAATCGAAGTCCTTTAGGCTTTTTATGATGTAAAACAGTACAATGGCAATACAAGTGTAATACAGCTAAAAGCATGATTACGAGAGAATGCTTTTAGCATTAAATTCACCTTTTGTACACTTTTATTTATGCAGTAATTTTTTTAATTAAAAAAAATTAAGACTGCAAAACCCTGGTAGAGAATGATTTAGACATTAAGTCACTATTGGTACTTTATTTTGTATGTGCAACAAAAAATTAAATAAATTAATAAAACTAAGAATGGGTCATGCATCATTATTTTTATGTCTTACGTTAGGTAACTACCTACTTGAATCGCATACATCCAATGATCTTTTTTCCAAAGTATTTCCATAATTATGTATTACATGAGGGTATAATGAATTTATCAAGCTGACTCTACGCCAGAGCTGAAAACTAATCCTATGTTAGCACGTACAAATCCGCTATTATTACGCTGATTGAAGAATATTATCTATTTATGGAGCAGCTTTTTAACATAATAAGTTGCCATCTTTTGATATTTCCTGGACAGGCATTACCTATTTAATTCACTTCAGCAAATTGGAATAGCAACAAAGCATGGAACATTTGATTTTAAATATTTTCATCGAATAAAGCAATAAAGTCATCTTAAAGTAGTGGCTTGGTAGGCACAGCTTTTCTAGCAGTCAGAATCAGAAAACTTATTTGCATCGAGGGCTCAGATTCTCGCGTCAGTCGAACTTATTTCGTGTACCAATTCGATTACAAGTTTCACTGTTTTATCGAAAAAAAATATCCACACGTAAAAAAAAACCGACGAAAGAAGTACAAATGCATTAAAATCGTTACCCTGCAAAAAACAGTATTTTCTTCGAAAAGAAAATTCGATCGTTGAACTTTTTTCGAATGCGAATATCTGCATGAGAATTGGAACCCAGCTCCTATCAGTTTCACCAGTATTTTGTTTCGAAAAATCTCGATCTTAAAAATCACTAACTCTTACCACCCGACTGGTTCCCAACACTTAGCACCAGTACCACTAAGATACCATGAGAAGTGTCATTGAGGGCTTCATTCTTGGTCCGTTCCCAGGGAATTCTAGCGCATCTCTCATCTAGACTAGCAGGTCCAGGGTGGGAACAGACCCGTTGTCCATTGTGTATGTAATTGCTGTTTTATCGCTGTGTGAAGTGCGCTTTATTATGGAATCTAAGCTTTGGTAGTCGTGATCTATGCGGTTATGCCACAAGGCAAAATAGAGCCAGTGATTGATAAAAAACAAAGATCTTCACCGCGCGGACGTAACGTGTAGATTTTGGTAAATACTTTTTCGTTTAGTAAGTAAGAAACTAACTTAAAATCAATTTCATACAATAAAACTGAAACCAAAAAGATTGAATAAATACAAAGATATTTCTTACTTATCAGAAATTATTATTCATCATTCAATTAAGTGTAATCAGGGTGAATGAACAATATTCCCCTATAGGATCTAGGATTTGGAAAATAAGCTAAAAATTGAAAAGTGTAGAGTGGAGAAAATAAACGTAGGTAACAACGAAGAGGCATATCAAAAAGTATAACAAATTCAATTCGATGGTGTTCAATACACCTTATTAAATTTATTGTGTCATTGTTTTTATCTCTATGACACTGCGATGATTATCTTGTTCAACAAAACAAGTCTTGAGAATTAAGATTTTTTCTTATGGTGTGTTTACGCGCGGAAATTTCTTTGATGCTAAAAGAAAGATAGAGACTGAAATCATTTAGCACCTGTAGTAAAAACGTTTAAAATTTTACGGCCGAGACAAATACAATAATAATATCATAGTCTCAGTACATTTTATTGTTTCACCAAGATCACTGATCTAGCGGTTAAAGACAATCACATTTATATCCGGTCTGCGCGTGATCACGGGCTCTAACAGTGATTGCCATTTGTCCATTTTATTTGATGAGATTACAGTTTTAAATTACGTGACAGTACTTATCACAAATCTACCGTTGAACATACACAACGTTACTTGTTTCTATTATAAGTTGCACTTGTAAAAAGCAATTGTGGACAAGGAATCCATGCCCCCGGATAGCGTAAGACACAAAGTTCCTTGTCAAACACATTTGCCTTTTACAAGTGCAGTTTATAATATTTAGTTTGCTTAAATACAAAACAATATAAAAACAAAAAAAAACTTGTTTCTTTTCTTTTAAATGGAAAAACACACTAAACTCGAATGCACCATTTTTTACAGGTATCTCCATACTTCCAAACCTGGAAGGCTCTTCAAGACCAGCAGGACAGTACAAAACCTTATTAGTTAGCACCACTAAAGAACCAAAAGAATGTGACCAGTGGTGAAGCAGGTGTGACCATCACACATACTGCTATTGCTGAAAATCGAAGTCAGATCTCGCTATGCTTCAGATCTTGTTACAATTACAACAAGATCTAAATCTAAAGTGACAGTGGAACCATATAAATACTGCTGTTTATTTCTAAATTACTTAAAAAGACATTATCTATCTATAGTGCTACTCCTAAAAATCCAAGACCACACAAGTACGTCCAAGTGTGACAGTAAAAAAGGTAATGTGCATTATCTGAAGACCCTAATACCAGTGATACAAGTACCTAAGTGTAACAGCAAAAAACATTTTTCAAAAAAAGGTCGTGTGCTATTCGTAAACATCTCAGACAGTAGATTCAATTGAGACAGTGGAACAGTTCCATGTGAAGTGAAGATGCCTGACACCCTCTCCCTGTCAGCCAGCGTGAGCCTGGGCCTCATCGCTGGAGTCGTCTCTGGAGTCTGCTACCTCGTCGCTAATGGAATTACCTGGCCGAAGTAAGTGGATATTTTAACCAACTTCAAAAAAAAAGGTTCTCAGTTCGACCTGTGTGTTTGTCCACGAATATCTCGCGTTTGGCTAGACCGATTTTAATGAGGTTTACAGTAAAGTATTTGTTACACTGGTTTTAACCGCTTTCAAATACTAAAATAGCGTTAATAGAAGGAACAAACTCATTTGATGGCGGTGCATGATGTCTTTTTTGACACGCTTTTATTAGATTAGCTGCACTTGTAACTATGTATGTAAGAAAATCCTGGGATCTTAATTTGACCCACTTCCCGGTCTTTGATTTGGATGAAATTTTGCACACCCTTTGAATTCTGATGACAATACATGACTAGCTGAGAAACGTCATTACAAATCCAATATGGCGGCCTCCCCAATATGGCGGACAGGCTATTTAAAATGCACCCACATGATATGGGTATTAAATGAAAGGGGTTTGCTGGCAAAGAGCGTGTTTTTAGTTTTTTTTTAATTAAACTTGTTTTTTGTGTTAATTTAGGCGGTTCATGTAAGTACACTTGTCTTGGAAATCCTAAATCGTATTGATAACCTCTTGGTAACAAAATGGACCATTGCAACTCCTAAAACCTTTATTCTCAAGCTTCGGCGACCTCTAGCGTCGATACGAAATACTACCTCAACTACCACGCCGGGCTACGTGTTCGTGTGCCGTGCAGTGAACCACGAAGTACGTTTCGTAACGGTGAGGCTTGCGCTACCGTCCGATGGGTTGGGTAGATGGCACTGCTCGTACTACTTAGGCTTTTATCGTGAATGGTCTAATTAGAAGTTTTTTTTAAAAAAAAAACCTAAACTTATTCAATGCTAACTAAAATATGTACTACGAAATTCGTAGCGTACGCGCGCCTACGTAGCGTTTCCAACTATGGGTTTCTTATATTAGGACTACTACTCATATTCATCATTAATAGCCAAGGGACGTCCACTGCTGAACATAGGCCTTCTCCACGGTTTTCCACAGGGACCAGTTGTGAGTAGTCTGCATCCATGTGATCTTTAGACGGTCGTCTTGCTCTGCGCCTTTAGTCGAAGTATCTCCAATCTGGAACTTATCTGCCCGAACGGCCTTCATCGTTTTTTTAAAGGTTTCCAACGAATTATATCTTGAGCAGCCGTCCTATACATACTGTAAAATATAGGTGAACTATCATGATATAACTTTATATTGTTTTAAACTTTCATGGTCACTAACATTAGAAAAGTTAGATACGGGATTTCTACCATGTACCTTATTATTTATGAGCTTCCGATATTTCAGCACCGTTGCAAGCGCCATGGTCACGGAGCAACACTGCAACGGTGCCGAAATATCGGAAGCTCATAAATAGTAAGGTACATGGTAGCAATTCCGTATCTAACTTTTCTAATTATATAACTTTAATGCGAACTTTGACTCATCAACATGACATCATATTTACACCCGATCCCTTAATGAAAACATCTAATTCATCGATTACCCAAACCAGATACGTATCGTGGCGCTTTGTGACCACCGTGTCGTCACATCCTGACGTCCACAATGGAGCCACGGCACTCCACGGAGCGTGACGCCATTGTAATAGATCCATCATGTTTGTGGACAAATGGCCGGGATATTGGAATCATCATAACTGTTTTGGAAATTTCTCTGTGGTCAATTCGTTGGTGTTGGTGACCAGCTCCACTGATCTTATTTCAGATCTCAACAGAGCTGAGCAAGCAGGACACTTTTTACTCGACTGCGTCAGACGGAGGGTTTTGTTTTCTGATACATAACCCTACACAGGATTTCATTGGTTTCTATTCGAAATTCGAATCCTTCTTGTCATTAAAGCTGTATTTAAATAGAGCTCGAAAATAAGACCCTTGTGCATTAGAATTTCAATAAAAATATTTTTTAGTCATAATAGCAGTAACCAAAATGCGTTAACTTTCGGAATATTTTGAAATTTTGTTTTCCAAGACGCAATTTTCAAGGTATCTCTAAAATGGTGCAACTTTTACTTGAATTATTATTGGCATAAACAATAGGCCATAATGTGACCTATTTGCAGTTACAGGATTATCCTTATTTTTAACACACTATATGTATTTCAAGTAACCAGCATTTTTTCAATAAACAGCGGACATTAATTGAGCCGCTTCATTGATCTTCAATAAGCAGGCATATTATGAAGGGTATGCTTGCCAGATATGGCTGAAAGTAGAAACACAACGCTAGAATAAGAAAAAATATTAGGAATTATGTACCACTCAGCCGATTCGATAACGTTAGCTCTTGAGTTTGTTAACTGAAATTCCAATTAATTATGCATATTATATTTAGTTATTTTATCAAAATATCAAATCCTTCGCTTCGTTAGCCTTCTCTTTGTAAGAGTACAAAAATTCGTTCGGCCACGTAATTTGCATAAAAGGCGTGATACAAACCGAAACAAATCCTTTATTGCGCAAAATGGAAAAGGTTGTTTGATCCATGTCAATGCCTGCACTTCGAATGGTCGTTTTTAAAACAATGCCTGCTTTATTTCACGTCATCATTCATTAGGTCACGACTGAGGCGGCAATATCACGTTTGATTCCGGCATATTGTGCTATTGTGGCTTCCTTTTGGACTGACCAACTGCGAAATTTCTTCTTGTTAATAGACATCATAAAATCGGTTACAAATCTCTTCGGAGTTTATGGAAAACGCATTTTAGAAAAAAAGCATTTTTTTTTATTATTAGCTGCCCTTATTAAATCTGTATTTAAAATTTACAGAAGATGTAACTTTTCTATTTGGCAAAAGATAGCTTCTATCTTTCACCAAAATAGAAAAGTTACATCTTCTGTAATTCAAAATCCTCAATATTGGACAGTTTTCTATTTGCCAAAAACTTATTTTTATTGACTATCTAGAACACACTCGAAGCTTCATTAAATTACCTAGTTGATGATTAATTTTCAAATTATTTCAGTCAGTGATAGTAGGAACAGCCAATTCGTAATTAATTTACCCACATTGTTTTTTTTAATTGCAACGGAACTCAAAAGTCAAGGGTAGGTTGTAACGAGGAAGGCGCGATTCGTATCAGCGCCCGCGCCTCTGCCACTGGCCGGTTAGTCGATCGGAATTCGAATTCCAAAACGAGCGTGCGCCCGTCAATTTAAAAGTAATAAAGTTTCGAATTTGAAAAAAATATATTGTTTTTGCTCATCGGTGTTGGTGTTTGTGGCCAGTATAGCGTGCTTGTGAAGTGTGTAAAACTTTTCGGAAAAATTGATTTGGGAGTTTTGGTTTTTGGATACATTATCCCGATCGCGGGAATAAAGGTAGGTACTGTTTTCTTTTTCATAAAACTTAATCTACCTACGTTCATTACTCGTATTAGCAGAGCTGATTTTACCATCATTTCGGTTCATTGAAAATATTTTATCAATAAGCAAATCAAATACTCATTTCACGGTTATCTGTAACATTATCTACGATATCTAGGGCTTTGACGATTCCGAATTATTGTTCTGAGCGTTTGATGTCACGGCTAGCGATAAAAGATGGATATTATGTCTAGTATTAACTACCTATTGTGTTTGTGCAATGATCCAAAATAATATGCTAGTAATAATCAGCTACATTGAACATTTTGAATAAAACAAATTGTTTTGAAGTCTAAACTGGTTGCTGTCCGTGGTTGATAAGACCATGCACCAACTTCAAATGAATTTGTTTTTCCAAATTAGAAATGAAAACAATGCGTTTTTATTAGTAAGGTACCTCCTATTTTGAAGTCGGTCATAATTATTAAAACCTCTTGAATGTAACAAACACTTAACTGAAAACTGCACTAAATCGGCTGAGTGAAACTCGAGTTAATGGCAGACAAACATGTCTTCATACATATAACACACATACGGGTCAAACTGAGAACTTCATTTTTTTGAAGTCAGTTAAAATAATTAAAAATATGTTGTAATTAAGGCACCTATACGCAGGTATTATCTTTCGCTCACGTTTCACAATATTTGTTTAAAAACCAAGGAACCATACTTAGCACATTTTACCGGCCATTAAATTTTATTAACTTGTTGGTATAGCGCCTCAGTATAATAATTATTGCATAGCTTTGACCAATTAGATAATACGCGATCTCTTTATAACAAAAGGAGGATGTTTCAAAACTCGTCATTGGGTTTTATGACTTCATTCATTATACCAAAAGTAAATGATTAAATTTAAATCATATCAACATAGCTGGGCACCGTTAATCAAATAGTTAACTTCGTTAATCGTTAATCCGTTACAAAAAAGTTAGCTTCGTTAAACGTTAAAGCGTTACATTTCGGAAGAATTAACGTAAGTTAACGTTAATCGTTAATCCGTTAATATGTATAAAATTTCATTTTTTTATCGTTGCGTTAGTAAACTTATAAAACCTGTTAGTTTAGGTTCTGGGAGTAAACAGGTTGGGGACGAAACGAAATACTTGTGTAATTTAATCGTCGGGCATTTCGTATATATTTTCCTTCATGCAATTGACATGTTGAAGTTCTCATCTGGGTGCCAATTCCGCTAATTGAGTCTTCACTGAGTTGTGCATCACTTGTACAACGATAGTGCTTTGATACACCTCGCTATTCTGACAGCGGCTGCTGTAGTGACTCTATCATGCTACAGTAGTGAGTGATTTTCTGCTAAGTAATTTGACAGCTTTTTGACATTGATTGATAATTCTTCATCATCATTATCATCATCATCAGCCGAAGGACGTCCACTGCTGAACATAGGCCTCCCCCATGGCTTTCCACAACGACCGGTTGTGAGCGGTCTGCATCCAGTGCGATCCTGCGATCTTTACAAGGTCGTCTGTCCATCTTGTCGGTGGACGTCCTACGCTGCGCCTTTGGTCGAAGGGTCTCCAATCTAGGACTTTTCTGCCCCAACGGCCATCAGTTCTACGCGCTATGTGCCCTGCCCTCTGCTACTTGAGCTTACTGATTCGCAGGGCTATGTCCGTTACCTTAGTTCTTATACGTATCTCCTCGTTTCTGATTTGATCTCGTAGAGAAACACGGAGCATAGCGCTCTCCATCGCTCGTTGTGTGATTTTGAGCTTCTTTATGAGGCTCATAGTTAGAGGCTGGTTGAAGACTTTTGTCTTCAGACACTGAGGTAATTGAGACGAGAAGACGCTCTTGCGCAGTTTCCCGAACGCTGCCCAGCCGAGTTGAATTCTTCGATTGACCTCTTTCTCAAAGTTACCTACCTAATTGGATTACTTGTCCCAGGTAGACGTACTCGTCAACAACTTCGAGAATTGAGTTCCCAACAGATACCGGAGCGGGCACAACACGGGAGTTCGACATAATTTTCTTCTTTTATTCATTTTAAGACCCACTTGTTGGGATACTCAATCAAGGTCTTCGAGCATAGTGCCCAGATCATCCATGCCACAACGACTATAATATAGTGACTATAATATGTTCTCATCGGCAAACCGGAGGTGTGTGATGTATTCGCCATTGACATTGATGCCGAATCCTTCCCATTCCAGGAGCTTGAAGGCGTCTTCCAGTGCCGCTGTTAACAGTTTCGGAGATATAATGTCTCCCTGTCTTACACCTCTTCGCAGTGGAATCACCCTCGTATTCTGGCGTGTCATAACAGACACTTTAACACCTCTATATACCTATAGCATATGTGGCACCGCTGAAGAGACAGAAGCACCGCCCAAGTTTCGATCGAATCAAAGGCCTTCTCACAGTCCACGAACGCTAAGCATAGAGGCATATTATACTCCTCTGACTTCTGTATAATTTGCATAAGCGTATGGATGTGGTCTATGGTACTATACCCTTTTCGGAATCCGGCTTGTTCGGGAGGCTGGAAGTCATCAAACCTACGTGCGAGACGATTCGTGGTGACCCTTGAGTGCAGCTTGTAGACATGGCTCAGGAGTAAGATGGGTCTAAAGTTCTTCAATAAGATTTTGTCTCCTTTTTTGAAGAACAACACCACCACACTCCTGTTCCATGCCTCAGGTGTGATGCCCTCTAGCAGCACGGAATTAAACAGCTTCTGAAGGTCTTTGAGTACTGGTGACAAATACCCCTTTAATAATATTTTTTTTAATATCAAAATACTGTATCAAAATTTATAAAAATTACAAACTAAAAGCGATCCTCACCCGTGGAAAACAGCCGTTCAATTGCAGTACTTGAGGGTATAGCGGTATTAGAATAGTTAGATACGGGATTGCTACCATGTACCTTATTATTTATGAGCTTCCGATATTTCGGCACTGTTGCAAGCGCCATGATCACGGAGTAACTGAAGAGAACTTGGTTTAAATTGTCAAGTGTCTGGAATCCAGTGGTTCGAATGTGTAAAAACCGTGTAAATAAAAATAGTGCGTCAGAACTATCAAAAACTTACTTGTCTGCACCTGTTTTTTGCGCCGCGCCGCGGTGCCGTGCGGTAAACAGTAGGCATTGGATTAACGATTAACGGACTTAGCTGCATATTAACGGAAGTTAACGTGTCCGTTAACATTTTTGAAAGTTAACTTAAAAGTTAATCCGTTAATCAAAATGTTAACTTCGTTAATTAACGATAAACGGATTAACGAGTTAATGCCCAGCTATGCATATCAACTATGTACTCTTCAGAACGTAAATTTTCATAATGAAGTAAAATGCCGTACATGTTTGTAAACTTTTAAACACAATTCATGAAATAGAGGAAGATCTATGCATACAGTTTTATATTTTTTTTGTGGTCAAAAATACTTTGCTTAAGTATGTATAAATTTTTCAAAGTTATTTAAAAGACTAGTTAGAAAATTCATAAAATTATTTGTATCTTTTTTTTAATTAAAACCCCTAACCATTTATCGGCATCGTCTCTAACCATAACACGTTTGGTCACTAACTGAATTACTCAAGCAAATTAGGTAGATTGCGCGTAACGAGGGTTAAATAAGAGCATTTCACGAGAAGAGAGGAGGTCGGAAGGCTGTTACGTGTTAATTACCGCTTGTGTTGCAAACAAAACGTTTCAACACTAGCCACGGCTACCGATGGTTAGCCGGGTCCTATGTTTGGTGTAAGGTACACTGTAAGCAAATAAATATCGCCTCGAAAAATATGATGATTGGTTTTATAAATTAATTTTCCTTTTCATAAATAAATCATAATGCAGATAAAACAGCATACTGAGATTTTTCGACCTTGTAGCCTGTCCTAGTATTTCTTTAAAAAATACGAGAAAGCACGTGTGCTAATGAAGTGTAGCAGCTCTAGGCCTAAAGGTCTCCTAAAGCTCTAGGCCTAAAGGAAATCTTAAAGCGAAATCAATAACCAAATTCACGAACATCCAACTACTGACTGATTCACTGAATCCCACTGAAAATTATCTTTCACAAACGTCCGTATAATTTCGCGGAATGGCCGACCGTTGTATTAGAATCTGGGTTACGCTCAATTCGGCTATCAATGTATTTTGAAGCACGTAGGGCTGTTGGTTTTATAAAAACGAGAAAGTTGAATAGTTTACGAAAAAGTTGGCTTTGTTTTAAACGCTCATTGGTGAAAGAAAATTCATTTACATAAGCGCGTTGTCTAACCTATCTAAAAGACCTCCTTAAATAAGCTTTCACATTTCTTTACTATTAGCTTGTACCTATTTTTAATTTGCATGATTATTTTATCAGAAAGAGCAGTTAGCTGTTAGTTTCCATCTTAGTTTTAAAGGTAGAGTCGGTTATAGTTTTTCCCATTCTTCCCTTTTCCACGCGTCTTGTTTACCTTTTGGTACGACGTATTATGCCTTTATTATACAAGAAACTACACATGGCATTAACGGTTGTGTCCGTTAGAACAAAGCCATCTGTCACCCCTGCCGAATGTGCGCCACGGTAGAGCGCGCGCCGTCTGCGCAGCGCTCGCGCATGTCGCTCGCTACTCTAATTCACGTGCGCATTTTTTGTTTGCGTTTTAATATCATCTGGTGCGTCCGTAGTTCCGATGCGCACATACAATTCCCAGGCACTTAAAAAGTTAAGTTAATCCTACTATCCTACTATCCTACTACTATTATAAAGGCGAAAGTTTGTAAGTATGGATGTATGGATGTATGGATGTTTGTTACTCTTTCACGTAAAAACTACTGAATGGATTTGAATGAAACTTTACCAGAATATAGCTTATACATCAGAATAACATATAGGCTACAATTTTTGAGGTTTCTAATGTGAGGTCGTAAAAAAACATATTTTTTGCGCTACTAGACGGGACGAACCTGAAGTCCACGCGAACGAAGTCGCGGGCAAAAGCTAGTCTACTATATAAAAAGAAGTCGAGTTTTCCTCCCTGGCGCTATAACTCCAGAACGCAAGAACCAATTTCCACGGTTTTGCATTCGTTGGAAAGGTCTCGGGCTCCGTGAGGGTTATAGCAAAGAAAATTCACATAAAACGGGGCGGGGGCGGGACGGGGCTGGGGGTGAAACGAAATTCGCTGGGACCGCTAGTTTGGTTTTAAAAAACTCAACTGCCTGCCTGTTTCACATAAAGAGGTACTGTGCTGTACGGCTTTGTCTAATGTTATGCTATAAGCGTTCAGCGTCTTCCTGGGTGTGGGTTCGAGTTCCGGTAGGATTTTTTTTTTAGATTCTTGGCTGTGCATATTTATGGATGGGTGTTGACGGATACCTTAATAAATGAAGTAAAATGGGTATGAAAGCTTAAAAAATTAGCATAAGTTCAGGCCCGGTTGCGAGCGGATAAGTAAAGTACGCTATTGCATAAATATTTTACAGGAGCTCGATTCAATCAACCCCACATAGTATTTGATAGTATTAGAATTTTAATTCAGGTATAAGTTTGCTCGTGATCACTATTAAACTTTGAGGCTTTTGGGATTATAATAGATCATGTTTAAAACGCACGTAGGTACTCGCCTAAAAACATTTTTTTATGGATTCTACCAATCTCTGTCTATCTACCGATAAAACAACCAAATATAATTTATGCCTTACATTAATTATCATACAAATTGCTCCTTAACCTCCAGATATCCTGGATCTGGTTAAAAGAATCTGTTTAGTCCATCTACGGTGAACAAGCAGCACATCATCTCTGGCCTCACAGAATGTCGTAAGGTTTTAATTTTTATTTATTTACGTAAACTCTTTGCATTGTAAGTTGTACAGTGGACGGACTTAATGCCTTTGAGAATTTTCTACCAATCAATCGCTTTAAGCACGCTTTGGCGTGATTTATTTGTGATTCATCGGCACGAGGCTCATCACGCCTTGTTCGGCGACAGCGCACGCGCAGGAAGGTGGACAAACTCGTGCGCTCATAATTAATTCAATCCGAGCGCTACTGTCGTGACAGGTGGTTGACTTTAGATTAGTTAAACCAAGTATAGCAGTATGAAATTTTAGACTTTATTTAATATCACAATAGTAAGTACCTTTTTGTCCACCATTTTGTAGTATAAACGAATAATTTATTACACATGTTTAACATAAATTATCTCCAAATCCCACTTTTTAGACATTGCGAAGCTTAACCATAAATTATTTACCGGAAAGTGTGATCTGAAAGTTCTCACACACAGTATTTTTGATATGTCAGATCATAATTTTGTATCATCTTTCACAACATAGAAACAACATTAATTGAACACCGTAGCGCCTACATTTTTACTCAGAGCAATAATTCTCAAGCGTAGCATTCGTCTCATGTAAATCACACAGGCGCTACATTCCCTTCATTCTACCGCAACAACAAATATGCTTAGAAGGTAAGCATAATAAACAAACAGCACAAGAAATAAGCGGGCCTCATATCTAGGTACGCATATTTATTTAAAAGCATACCTTTTTTTTTATCCACCTTCAAACATAAATCATAATCTCTACTTAAGAACATTTAACTTCCTGCACAAATAAAGCTGACTAGATCACGTAAGTTCTCGACGATAACCAAATTCGAACAATACACAATATACAATAGTCATTATTTATCGTGTAACTTCTTCTTCATCGTCGACTTGGTGGATGGGGGTGAGGGCGTGATCTTCGCCGGAGAAGCAGTATGAGGGCTCACGTCACCCGTGGCCATGAACTTCTTTACACGGTTCTTAAGGTCAACGTAGATCTTGTTGTCATGGTTCAATTGGGGAAGAATGGATAAGCGTTTGTCGGCCTCCTGGGGAATAACAAGATAGAGCTAAGGGACTGATTTTGAACTAAATTACTTAAAATTGAAAACTTCCAAATTTCAATCATGGGGTTGGTGATGCTTTACATCAGCATATTAAGTAAGACAGCAATCTTTAGAAGTTTAGCAGCATCTTAAGTGACACCATATTTGTTTCAGTCAAACCAAACCGGACAAAATACCTACTACTTATTTATATTCAAGCAAACAACACATGGAATGGATGGTAGAGTCCAAATTGTGCATTTCCTTTAACTAACCTATAATATGATGCACATTATAGATAGCGTTATCTGACGGTCTCTCGCGTCAATTTTGGATTTTGTCGCGCTAAGATTTAGATTTTCATCGATGATGATAAAAAAAACTAGACTTTTTTCGGTGAAGTTTTATCCAAAACTTCAAATTAAGGAAGATAGTGTGGTGGAAGGGAAGAGGCCGACCGAAAAGGAGATGGATGGACTGTGTGAAACAAGTTAAGAGTGTGAAAGTAGTGGATGATTCAGTGACGAGTGATAGAATAGTTTGGTAAAGAAAAACATACTGCGCCGACCCCAGATAAACTGGGAACAGGGCAAGCGAATGATGATGAGTGTGGTGGTTTCCATCTAGCCTTCCACACCGCAGTTTAAGAACAGGGGGGTTTCGGGAACTGCTTATTCAATATATTCGTAGCTAGCCACCATATTTGGTGGCCGTTCACTATCCGCCACCTGTGACCCTGCTAGTAATCTACAGCTCACCCCTTAACGTTATTTAGACGTTATCTTAGATATTTAACCGTGCCGTATTTGGGTAGTACCTTCCCAGATTCAAGTAAAAGTTATTATTTCCGGGCCTTTAGTCAAAACTGTCTCGGCCAAGGAAACAAATACTCGTATGTTGTGAATCACGGACCTTGGCACTAAACCTAAACGATGAGCCTAGTATGTACGTAATTGTTCTGTTGCATGCATTAGCCTATGAATTTACATGATTACAGCAATTGTTTTTATCGCATGATGGTCTGCAGGTAATGATCTCGATTAGGATCGCCAAGATTGCTGCAGATACAATAGTAAGATGTATTATGTGTATGGGTAGAGAAAAAATAATTTAGTTAGACACGATGAAATAAGAAAATAATTTGATTCTGTGAATAGCTCAAAGGTGAAAAAGAAAACAGTAACGCTCATGTTTTTTAGTTAACTGGGCATGTGAGTTTAGTCATAAAACTGGGCCTATTGAAACCCTTTCCAAGAAAACCTTGGAAAGTTGCACCAAGTTTTAGCTACTGGCCACTCCTTAACTGCAATGAAATAGCCAATACTTGGTTCCGTAAAAGTTAGCAATTGCTTAAGACTTGGGTGTCAATGACCACATAACTGCATTTGATATGTTTCTCGTACAGTACCATACATTTTTTGTTATGCATTTTCTATATTGCTATACATTAACAAGGTCGAGGTTTCTCGCACCTAACCACATTAAAGTCTTGAGTGCAAGCGATTTTCGTGGAAAACTGGATAGGCGCGAAAGACTGCGACCGTACCTTTGCATAAAACCGACGCTCATTCATCCTTTTTTGCATAAGCTTGTATTTGAACAGTTAAAGTTTATCAGAACTGCAACCATGAACTCACCGTCCTCACGACAATAATGTAGTACGTCTTTTTATGCTCGAAGAGGTCCGTCGCATACGCATATGTGGGCAAATTGAACAGCCCCTTAAGGCCTCCACCCTCATCGCACAAATCAAAGTGTGTGAACGTCCCTAGCTTGCACTTCTTTCTAATATACTCCAGCATGATACGAACAGGGCACTGGGGGTTGACAAGTAAAGTCTTTTCTATGGACATATCGCCCTCGGATGACTGACGACGAAGGCAGGAAAGCTCTGGTGTGTCTCTATAAGTTACGTTGATAAACATATTTTTTCTTCTTCGTTTTTTGTATACAAGGCCAAAGCAATCTGGACAACACTCGGTGGCTCAGACTTGCACCATCATGGTTAAGTACCAATGCAAAGATTGTGTCCGCAAGCGGGCGCCGATTGCTAAAACGCTATTTATGGCGAAATGTTATGGACATATCACATGAAATCCTATAAACAATAGTGACGAAATAAATAAACAAACACTATTGTTGTTATTATTTTTGACGTCAGCAGATGGCTATTGAATTTGACATGGTAATTGTCATGTCACTATCTTAGACGAAGTAAGTAGGTATGTATAGGTATAGACAATCTGAAAAAGGTTTATTACCAGTATTTTTATACTTACCTACAGCAAAGAGAGAAAAATAGAATTACTTAATATATCTACAATTTGTGTATATCCCAGTAATTCTAAACACTATAAAAATACTTATGAAAAAATATGTTATTTCTAATAAACTAACTGGGGAAAGGTAAAATAAATACTTTATGATAAAGAAGAGTTTACGTATCTCTTCAATAAGATTACATCCATGAAGTAATACTAATCTTATTTGCACTGCATGCGTTATCAAATCTCCAGCTGTCACATCCTGACCTAAGCAATAAAGATTATCGATATCGGAGATGCGTCGCACGTCACCAAACAAATGCGTCCGATCAAAACACAAAGGTCACCGCACACTGCCCGCTGGCCTTGGCCGCAAAACACTTGCGTTCACATCCAACCATTTCCCAACGCGAGGAATCTAACTAAAGCGATTCATATTTCATAAGAGCGATACGTTGCAATCGCGGGCGGTGCAACCGCCGCGCATTGGCGTTTCAACGCCGCGGTGAGCGCTCGCCCGATAACGACATATTTCTTTTTCCATTGCGGTCCTGTCGAGTGGCCAGTACGCACGCTTTTCAAAATTGGAATCGATAATGAGGTGAACGATGTCTGTGAGCGGATTATCGAGCCTAGTGATGTTCGGCGTGGCGGCTTGGCCCCCACCGGGCCCATTGCCAAATTCATACCAGTTCCACCATCAGGGATCTAATTTTGCAATTTTCGTGATATTATTTGCTCTGTGTATGATGGAGGTGGTGGTCCTGAGGATAATAACTGAGGAACAGGCGCGGGAGCAGGGCACGAGGAGCGTCACATCGCTGTGGTTTGATTTGGATGATGAGTGAAGTGATGTGTTACTGGTGAAGTGATCGATTCTGTGATAATTCCTCGTGGATATTCCTAGTGATCCATGTATATGAAAAACAATCAAAGCTCAAAGACTTTGAAAGTGATAAAAGATGAAATACTTTGAAGGTGATTAGAATAAGATTACTACAATAATAAAATATAAATTTTCTTTTATAAAGAAAATTAGGAAAAGCCGACTGTGACCCATTAAGTTACGATGCATGTGTATTGTATTCTAATACTGTATAAGAGAACATTTGTATTTACTATAATGTGAAATGATTAACGAACAAACCTCATGCAATATTAATTATATATTAAAGTAAAAGCTCAATTACACATTATGAATATAACGCTAAATCATGAATGAAAAGACAATTCTAGCAGCCTGCAGCACATCAACATTTAGAAAATAAAGTTCGGCATTCTCCTACTTCCGTTCCCCCTCTAAAGATGTGCAGTGACCCAAATAAGTAGGTACACAATCTGGCAGTGAATGTCCCTGACATTTTCCTTTTTCTTGCCCATAGTTATTACCCTTCCAGTTTTCCGCCGAACGTGCTGTGTTTATGCAATAGTAAATTTTCCAAATGTGTTTAAAAATGCGACTGAGCTTTATCTGTTAAATAATGTGACAATAATCTATCAATATTATAATTGAAGAAAATCTAGTGCAATGTACGGTGGCCAGCACATCAGACTATACATTTTTGTTAAAAAAAAGTCCTTATTCCAACAGTATAAGATAACGCAGTGTTTAACTTGAAGTGCTGTTGTCTATACAATATGACAATGCAGAGTTGCCTGGGAAAACGAATGCCTATACTTTGCAGTATGTCAAACGAAGTTTTTATATACTTATCTACGTGTCAATTTGTGTGTTGTGCTATACGTAGAAATTAGAAATACCTCTCTACCTTAACATTTCGTCTCTATCTCTATGTCTTTTTCAAATGTACGTCTAATTTCAAGTACCTTATCTCAGTTAAGTAAGAACTCTTGATAAGTCTTCTAGTCCAAGAGATAATATCATCACATAATTAATCTAATAACTACAATTTCTTAATGAATCGTGTTAATGCCTTAATTTCCACGTGCGGAACAGAAGCGGCTTATTAATATGTAAATCTTATATCGTGTTTACAAACTGGCCGTGACCTAGACACGCTACGCTCGCTGTGATGCGATGCACAAAAAGTTGTTTTGTCTATGACTAGACTCTATGTCCACAATTTTACTTTTTCCAAATCTTATCTTACTATGGTAGGCGGTCTAAGAGATGTCATACGATATTTAGTTAATTATTGCCTGGTGCATGCAAACTGATAAACAGAGTGGCTTCAGTCATTAGGTTTTTTTCTTTAATTTATGTTCAAAATTATAATAGTGCAACGAGACAGCTATTGTACAGTGACAAATATTGCCCACTTAGGCCTGGTTTTGAGATTAAAAATAAAATCATCAATTCGTCATCAACGGTTGAATATTTACGATTGTGCGTGCTTTGACCACATGTCAGAGAAACTATCTGCCTAAATATTCTACCACTAGTAACAACATTTAACCAATAGTAAAGTTAACTACCGATCACGAAACTGGGCCTTAAAACAAAATACAGGACTAAGTGGGCAATTACTGCATTTTGGTGTCACCCTTAAAAGTGGGTAATAGCTTTTTGGTTTTACATTCTTCCAATGTAAATTAAGAGGCCAATTTGTAATTAAGTACTGATTTGTAAGTTGACTGAAAGTACGTTAAAGTGTGGATCTAATTAAACTATTGTTGACCATTGATCGCTTCGCATGTAGATTAACATAAATTACACAAGAAACTGTCACTAAGTGAAAAATTATCACTTGAAAATATCAGAAATGATTTGGAACTCTCCTTACTTTTCCATTATGTAATTTACTTTAGCATAGTACACTTTTAAATGTTCAGATTGGTGTTGTTTTACGTTCTATATTGAATATCTTTAAATTTTATCACTTAAAACGAGGTGACCACCTCGTTTTAAGTGATAAAATTTAAAGGGCTGATTCAGCACAATAAATTTATC
This sequence comes from Pyrausta aurata, assembly GCA_963584085.1. Classification (NCBI taxonomy): domain Eukaryota; kingdom Metazoa; phylum Arthropoda; class Insecta; order Lepidoptera; family Crambidae; genus Pyrausta; species Pyrausta aurata. Next base: position 1,465,066 of record OY757252.1, read on the forward strand.
ATTTTTTGTAGAAAACACTTTGGGGTTTTATCCGCTAGTTTTTGAGAAAATTGGAGACTAAGGTAGCTATTTTTTTTTCAGATTTAATTTTTTTATTAATTAAGGTTAAGCTTAGAGAAAAAGACGGTTTGGGCATTGAACTAAGAGAGGCGAAGCCGATAAAGTAGATAACTTTTTAAATTGTCAAGGTGCTGTTTTGAAAAAATGATATTGTCTTTTATAAAGAAAATAATAAAAATGAAATCTCGATTTTCCAAAAAATAATATAAGCGTTCTGTTTCTATGATGTATACAAAGACACTGTTAAAATATTATCACTTAAAACGATTTGACCTTATATATTTACTGATTTAAAATTTTTCACTACCTATTATAGTTTTTAGCAGGTACATTGCCAAGTAGGAACTGTGTTCACATTTTAGTAACTGTACAGTAAATAATTTGAATGAATACCTGTGCCTAATTATGAAATAAACTTGTTGTGTTTCGGTATTTAAATTACAATTAACAAGTGAATGGAACTTTATGTACCTGCTTATGAGCGTAGGCTCTAAATAATACGAAAACGTATAAGTAAATGTGTTGTTCCTTGTATAATTTCTTTTTGTTTGGTGAATGTATTTCGTTAGTGGTGTTTTCACTCCCTTACTCCAAAAACTAAATACCAGGTTTAGAATCTTACTAAATTATTAACCGACCAAGCATGCACCTACATATGCGTAAGGCACGGGGTCCGATTTTTGGTCTGACATAGTTGCTTTTTACAAGTGCAATATAAGTTTAAATTATATTATTAAGTTTGTATAGTGATAAACACTATAAAAACCAAAAAAAAGGACGAATTTAATAAATATGTCAGGTGACCATATTTAGTAATCTATACATATAATAAAATTGTAGAGGTCGAATTTCTGTACAATAAAAGAAAATGCTTAAAACCGAGTCAGGGGGATGTAAGAAGTGCAATAGCACTAATCTAGATTTTTTTCGAATTTCTTATTTCTCTGTTTGTCTGTCTGTTTGCTCAGGATAAACTCCGAAACGACTGGACCAATTTAAATGAAATTTTGAACAGTGGTAGCTTAAACCATCGAGCAACATTTAGGATACTTACAATGCATGTAAATAAAAGTTTCCGTGCGATGTAAAAAAATATTAAAAACAAACTTCAGTAAAACGAAACGCGCCAAGTGTCACTTTTTCTACAGATACAAATAACTAATGTCTAAAGTCATTGTCAAACAAATGTCAAGTCATTCAATCTATAACTGATGCCTAAAGTCATTGTCAAACAAATGTCAAGTCGTTCAATCTATCAAAATAAAACAAAGTGAAACAAAGTATTGAATATAATTTATTAATCATCTGTGATTGAAAGCATGGAAATTATGGAAAATTGCCTGTGTAAATATAATAGCAACATCGCCACATGTGAAGGATTAAGCCACAAGTGATATTAGACACTGATGTGTTGCAATGGTCTCTCCAGTATCACCTGTTGTTGCTGACCATCACCTGTATAATGTAACACCAAAGTTTTATTAACGGTATGTAGATATCACTTTTACAATTTTACCCACCAGTATGTTACCTACTGCTTTTCCTATTTATCTAAACTCTAATCATCCAAAAATTCAACTGGTAGGATTGCAGAATAATTAATGAGAAGTGAAGCTCTTCTTCCAGAGAAAGAATTGAAGAGTTTCTTCCAGTTGAATTTGGAAAATCTACTCTCAAACAGTTCATATACAGATAATTCAGAAATTGAGGCAGACAATAAACAATATTTCTATAGAAATGCCACCAATACATAGCTATCACGACAAAAACTTTGTTTCAGAGAGCAAGGGGCAGCAATGATAACCAAAACCTGGCTGCTGATTGTCAACATGTAAGGAAGGTTGTTGCATACCCCGTGCCAAACCCGCTACAATTGAACAAGAAGATTAACCAATTTTTACCACCTTTCAAGTGTCACATCACATACCTCTCCAAGATGCAGGGGAGTACAGACAAGAATGTGACTGTGGCATCGGTGAATCAACAATTAGTGTAGGCATGCAGATTAAAGAATATAAATAGCAGATTTATATATATTTATTTATGTAACAAAGAACCACTTTATAATTATGTTTAGACCAACCTAAGCAACATCTCATACTGCAAGATCTCAAGACACAATGAGCTTTTTCTAGGTGGTTAGGAACGTCAATAGATATTAATGAGCGATGGTAGTTTCTTGGTCTACCTGTGACCACGGATGCTGATAATAATTAGAAACGTCAGGCCCTCTATTTCATTTTAAATAAATGTGTGGGAAATGAATCTGTAAAGTGTTTTAATTAAATGTGTAGTGTTTCCTCCATATTGTTTTTTTAAAATTAAATGAAATGTTGGTACTTTACTTTATGGTACTTGCCAAAATATAACAAAACAAAATATATTTTTAGATCCATTTTTTCCACACAACAAAGTAAAATGTTAGTAAAGTAGAAGTTTTTTTTTGTGGCAAAGTACTTAGTAGTTAAAAAGTAAAGTAACCATATAATCCCATCAGACAAAGGAACTCTTAATCAAAATACAAATTGTGTACGTCCAAATTATCGGTATGGTCATAATAATTGATCACCTTTGATGTACTACTTGCTTCTTATTGTTGTATTAATAAATATACTGATTTTCTTTCAAAATAAGTTTAATAAAGCTTACGAAGCATTCTATATCGCCCTTTAGTTTTAGTTAAGTAATACAGGGTGACTTGAAGATGGGTGCAAAGCTTGGAGGCGGAAGTATAGTTGAGCCATGGTTGTCTTAGACGAAGTCTTACTATTTTTCTTAAATACTTATTACGTTTTTTTATATAATAAATAATAAATAAATAAATATAAAACCTAAACTTTTACAATTCATTGCTAACAATAGCCAATTTTAATGATAAGTGAGTACTAAAATTTACTTTAATTAACTTATATAAATACTTTATATCTTGCGTACTTATAAGTACTTATACTTAAGTATCTTATTTGTAAAATCATAAGCCTAAATAATTAAAAATTCTACCCAAAGTCACTATTCCACGCGGACGAAGTCGCGGGCACAGCTAGTGAAGGTATATATTTCTGATTGGTCGGATAATTTAAAAAAAAGGTTAATGCTTAAGATACTGCTCTAGCTAGCTGATATAGCTGTCATAACTTTCGCTTATGCTTTCAAACTCTTTTTATGAACACCCCGTAAGTTTAAATTTTACGAACGATCAGGCTCCCAGTAACTAAACAGCGTGTGGCCTGTAATAGGAGCAAAAAAATCAATCAATGATTTTACAGAGTATTCGTAGTTACCTTGACCTGGTCATAGTGCTCCAAAATGCTTTCTCAAAGATATAGTAATCCAAAGTTATAATCTCTAGTCAATGTAGATCAAAATTTCTAACTCCTTATAGTAAATGTCAATTTCAAGTTCTATGACTGGACTCATTTGTTTGCAATACATTGCTGGTTCAATTTATTTTGATAGAAAAAAACAATAAAATTATTTTTAAATTTAAAAAAATAAAATCATTTAATATGGATTACTCGTCACTTAAAGGGCCTACATTTAAATTTTTTGCTCCTATTACAGGTCACACCCTGTATAGTACTTAAGTACTTACTGCCTGTATTCTACCTACTTTTCTTTTCTAACAAAATGCTACCTTTGATTTTGACTACGCACTGCAATAATAATGAATACGGTTTTACTTTATATACCAAAATAACTTGTTGAAGTTGCAGCTTTAAAGATATGTCGCAGAGTTTTATTTTCATTTCAGTCAGAATAAATAAATCGTGTTGAATCCTACTTACTATTATAAAGGCGAAAGTTTGTAAGTATGGATGTATGGATTTATGGATGTATGGATGTTTGTTACTCTTTCACGTAAAAACTACTGAATGGATTTGAATGAAACTTTACCACAATATAGCTTATACATCAGAATAACATATAGGCTACAATTTTTGAGGTTTCTAATGTGAGGTCATAAAAAAACACATTTTTTGCGCTACTAGACGGGACGAACCTGAAGTCCACGCGAACGAAGTCGCGGGCAAAAGCTAGTAAATAAATAATTTAACAAAATGTATCAATCGAAAGTACTTTTCTAAGCATTTCTAATCAAATGCAAGTAATTGTAAGAGTCATAGCCTTAACCCGCCATGCATAAACAAACAATGATAATTAATTACGAACGAGGATTAATTAAACAATTTTGATACTGGCTTAAGTTTTATTAATTTATACCTAAATGATTCCTAAACAAAAATACAACTGTGTGGGTAATATGATTTCGAATTTCATTTTGTTCTGGTTTATGTACCGTTTTCTGGGATATACTTATTCTAATGCTGTGTTATTTTTTATATCACTCAAGCACCTAGCATTAGCAAGTTTGTATGTTGTATGTACCTGGATGTGTTGCAATGGACCTGTTGGTTGCATTGGGCCAATTAATGTGACCACAGAGCCGTCAAGGACGAAAACCAAAAACTTGATACCGGTCTCGAATGGGATCTCGATTGATTGATACTTCTATTAAGCGGTGTCCTGAGCTCGATCTGAATTCGAAAGGTTAATATAGCATATAACATACGTTTTGAAAAGAGCTCTAAAGTTCACAAAAAGTTTTATAAATTCTCGTCATTATCTACTAAGCTAGGAATTCTTCTTATCTTCGATTTTTATCAAACATCTCGATGGCTTAAGCTTTCATACAAAACGCATTAAAATCAATTTATTCGTTTAGGAGCTACGGTGCCGTAGATAGACAGCCCTTACTTTATACGAGCTCTGTATCACCATCGGCTAATAAACGCTAACCAACGAATTCAAATTTGGAACTTCATTTCGTACGAAGTTATTGACAGTAACGCTAACCAGCACTTATTAGGACATAGTGGTATCACTCAAGTAACTAGGTATAGCAACGATATGTACAAACAAAATAGTTATCAGCAGCTTCTAGCCCGGAATCCCTCAGCTTCAGTCAGCAGCTTATCACAAACGTGTGAAGTCGTTAAAAAATCCGTTAAGCAATGCTGTTGCAAGCAACGGGTTGCATTCGCGCTGCAACGCGAACGCTCACTCATCCGAGATATTGCCAACAGTTGCTCCACCGTGCCGTGCAAGATTTTGAGAGATGTTTTTAAGATAGGTGGCGTGGGAAGATATACCAACATGATCACATTCAGGTTTGGCTAAAATTGATATTTTACAAGAAAAAGTTAACATAAAAGCTTAAAAGAAAATGTAAAAAATCAAATCAGTCTGAAATACAGGATCAAGAACCGTACGTATATAATTTATACGTATGGTACCTAATTTGATTAGTGACCCTATTTGATTAGTGTCACTAATCAAATTAAGTATTATCAAATAAAGTATTATAATTTCTAAGAAAAATTAGCCTTTATAATGTTAATTACAATAACTGGCTCCATTGATTTCTATCTAGAAACACCTATCTGTCGCTGCAGAGTAATCCGCAAGCACTGCAGATTCAGAAATCCACATATACGAACCACAAAAAAATACTAGATAGAGTCATTAAGTGATATTTATAAAAACTCACCGGTAGATACACACAGACCCTCATCCTATGAGATTCAGTTACCTTACCGTAATAAATCGCTAAAGAAATTAAAACACCATTATGAATATTCAACTCTATACGTTGGTGCATTGCCATTAGCAAGATTTTCAGCTAAATATTGAAAGCGATTAGGTAGTTAAATGCAACACGGCTTGTATTATCGGACACTTAGGTCAGCCCAGACTTAATCTACTGTTTCCTATGTTGTAAGTGGGAAACAAGCCCACAGCCCGCGGTCAGTAAAGACACCGATTAAAGCTCTTCTACATTACCTTTACCCTACAAAGTAATGTCTTCCTCAGCACAATATAATTTTGGCATTTACCCTTACTAACATCATCACTAACATAATGTCACGATCGTTGCAGACCGGAGCGACGCCGGCGCACAGCAGTCGATGACGGCGTGTGCTGCGCGTGCGGCGGCGACAAGAGAGGCGGCCTCGTGCCCTGCATATGCCGGTATCATAAGTAAGTACACGTTTTTAATAAAAAACGAGAAAAAAAAACTAAGACATGCAACAGAGATAAACAACTTAATACCCCCTATTCAAAAACGAAACCCTTTTCCGCTGGCGGTGTTACCGCGTTGGCAAATGTAACATTAATGAATGAGCAAAGATAAAAGCGTTACATAAAATGAATAAATATATAACTGAACTATTCAAACAGTTTAGTTGTCAGTGATATATTTTAGCATCAGGATTATTAGAAATTCAGCTGTTTACACCTCAACATCAGTCTTCAGAATTAATTAGGTGTTGCCAGGCAATGTTCAGTACGATAAAATAAATTTAAAAAATTACAACAAGTTTTATGTACATAAATCTAAAATGGAGATACCTACACTGGAGATACATTAATATTACCTATTCTTTGTTATTGATGATGATGATTGTTGCTTATTTTTATAGCCATCAAATACTAAGCACCTACAGTGTTCATGTGATGTGTGTGTATTCAGCCACGCACCACTTTAAAAACCCCTACTACAAAAGTAGTAGCAAACAGTCACGTCCGTTATCTTTGTCTATAACCATACAATCAGGCGCTACCTCACTGATAATAAAGTAAGCACTTGTTATTTATTTTTAGTACTTGCCATTTATTAAAACGTTGAAAATAATCGTTTTCAGCAATGAAATATTAAATTACATAAATAACAATTCAGTACAATTCCACTGACTATGTTATCTCGTTACGACGCACGTTTTTGCGACCTCTCGATATTAATTTAATGTTCTACTAATGATTTTGTTTGCATTTTTTCAGGCCGGTGAAGTTCGAGTCGGGCGCGTGGGTCCTGCACCAGTTACAGCGCGCCGTCAGCCTCATGCCGTGGAGCCTCAGCACCGACAAGCTCGAGCAGATCGGTTAGTTCGTACCTTTTTTGTGAAAACTGTGATAAGTATGTGCAATATTTCTTTATGGACCCGTCACGCAACACTACCCTTGATAGCATACTACGTATAACCACAAAAATTATACAGTAAATCTCAATAGCGAAATGATATACAATTTGTATACACTTACCCCCTATTCTTAATAAATCAAACAAACTAATAAACCTATTTTAGCTATTACACTGTTTTGTCACTTTCTGTCAAGTGTGGACAGCGCCAAGAAATAACGAGACAAAACAGTGTACTAGTTAAAACAGGTTTATTAGACTGTATGCGTTATTATGAATAAGGGTGTTAGTTATTTGTGTTATACTTAACTCAAGCTATGTTGTTGATTTTATAAACATTGGAGCCCAACGTGTTGTTTATGTTGGGTTTGGTTCATTGGTTAATTTTTTAACGAGTGAAGTAGCATAAGCATAGTCATTTTTTTCAACCCCAGTAGCGTGTTTCAGGTACTTAATCGACTCTAATTTTTCGTATTAGGCTGGCTCATTGTGGTTAAGATCTTAATATTTGACCATCCAAGTTATCAATAACTTTATCTGTTGATGTATATTATCTCGTCATGTTTATAATAATTATCCCCGTCAAGATCTTAATGAGATCAAGAATCTTTGTCATGAATGTAAAAAAAAAAACTCGGTTCAATGTTAACATACAATATTTTACTCTTCCAGAGGAAGAATGCGAAGGACGCGAGAGCCCCGGCCCTCACTCGAGCCGGGATCTGCGCAACGTGCGCGAGTTCCTCGAGACGCTGTCGGCGCAGCTGGCTGGTGGCGAGCTTCAGGGCACCAGAGTGGCACCGCTGTATGAGCATCCTGCTTGTGAGTACCTTTTCATTATTTAATAACCATACCACCTTTGCAGACATTTAAGTCGATAGGATCGAGGAGATCGAAAACCCGCTATCGAAAATTTGCCTTAGTGATTTTGCTAACGCACCGGCAACAGCCGTCCGAGATTCCTAGACGGCAATTTATCATGACTGGAGAGAAATTAATAAATGCAGAACCAACAGCAAGACATTCATTCCGAGGGTTCAAGCATAAATATTAGACAATCTATATTTTGTGGTTCAAGTCTCTGACTTTTCCATAATTTACATACCGTTTCGGGCATGATCACCCATTAATCATTTTGATCGAAAATTGCTGTGATTTATAAAAAAAGGAGCTGATTAATTTCCATTTTAAACGATACTCCTATCTAGGTCTTTGGCTTGGCTGTTATTACGTCCATAAGCCAGGTTGTCTGTTATAGCAGGAAGCAGGACCAGAAAACCAACCATTGTTTACCCTATTTTTGCTAAATATTTTCTTCAAATTGGCAATAATTATTAATTTAAAATTTATAACATAAAACTGTGCATGTTTAAAAAAAGCTGTAGATAGTATTAAACATTGTAGATGAGAGCATGTTCGAGCGCCACCACGCGGCCCTGCGGAACACGCTCGCCTCGCTCGCTCGTGCGCTTCGCGACGCGCTCACACGTAAGCTAGAGGGAGCTAGGGTCGCATGCTGTGTGTTGCACGTTTGTCATCTTATAAATCTTGAATGTAGAATATGGTATTCTAAAGGTGAAAAAAAATTCCAATTCAATCTCAGACGCACTCACACGTAAGTGAGACAAAGATAGGGTCGCATGTTGTGTGTTGCACGTTTGTTACATTGTAAACTTTAACACAAGAGCTTATAGTCTGATACCAATTATACGCAGTATCGTAGCCAGTCTCGTTCACACGTAAAGTCAGAAGGGGCTAGGGTGTTGCACGTTTGTTAAAGTTAATAGAAAACCTTAATGTGCTTCTTGAAATGAGATAATACTTACAAAAAAAAAACCCACAGACAAATTTTAATTGACACAGTTCTGTTTCAATACTATAAAATAATTATGGAACTGTCCTGCAGATACCTACTAATACGGTGTTTGTAAGCCTTATATATCATTATAATCAAATTCCAACGATATCACATAAACACTGTCTGTGAATATGTGGTATGCCCGTCACGCTAAAAAACATTCATTTCCAGTAGGTATTTCGGAGCGTAATATTCGAAAACTTATTAGAATTTCGAAAAGTGTATTAAACAAAAGTTGTAGGAAATTTTATTGGTTTCGTCTTGTACAAGACATTTCTTCTCTACACCGCACCGTTTTAAAGGTATCAGCTAAAAATTCTCAAGTTGGAACTTTAACTCCCTACCCCCAATCCGGCGCCTCCCTTAACAGGCGGGGACTTTTAGTATGTTTACTCTCTAAGCATTTGAGTTTATGCTTAGGTTCCAGCTCACGCACTCTACACTTGCTTATTCGAGTGGACTATATTTATATTTTTTTTTATTATTTTTTTATTTGAAATGGGTTCGCTCTTGTCTCCAGGCTAGACCAGTGGTATAGACAGAGACGACGATGGAGCAAGCTCACCCAAAAATGCCTGTTCACACATTGGGATATTTTTGGGATATATTAAATGGCTTCTGCCATGGTTCTTTTCTTTCACGCTAAAGGTCAATTTTGAAACACTGAAGTTAGTACATACAATTAATTGTAAATTCATTTAAATAGATTGTTAACAAAGTAATAGAAAAAAGTAAATTATTGCGCCTGTCATTGACCTAGTGTGAACTCGGTGCCCATAATAAAGTATAATATGTAGTAACCATAAGCTCCGTGTAATTATAATGAATTCGCGATGTTTCCGAGCCACTGCGCCGGCGCTGGCCGTTACTAGAGCAGTCTGTAAGAAACTGCTTTGTAATAATAAGATTATCGATATTACATAGTACATAGGTATGTTATAAAAAACGGAAAGAAAACCAAGACTTATGGTGAGATAGCTTGATTGTTAGTTCACCTATAAATTTAAAGGTTTTAAGTGTCTGTGATCCAAATGTAACGATCTTCGTTTTTTAATGAAAAGCTAGAGCTAGCTACCTCTGCTGAATAAAATAAATCATATCCCTCATTCACATTCATCATTCTCTAGCTCTTTGCGCACCCATACCACGCGGTTACGACTGGTTTGGCCACCAAACCCACTTCATATAGTAAAAAAAATGTCTATCATAATATTTCAATCACAGGAAAACAGTGCTGAGGTTTCAGGATAGTTTTGGGAGAAGGATTTATGCGACATGTGTATTTGAGCTCTACGCAGCCTGTCACACAGAGACCGACCCATATCTGCATGGCATAGCAGTTTTATCGACATATCTCTCGTTATTAGTCTCACCACTAGTGCCGGATCCGTCACGGTCGATCCGTCGTCTTAGCATACGATCAATGCGCGCGCGCAGTATGATTATAATTGATCGGTCATTCGCACCAGCCCTCTTGAAGAACTGCCGTAAATCACGTTTGTAACGTCATTAGCAAAAGAAAGACACAAAAACTTGACAGATTATCAAGTTGTTTTGTTCGTATGGCTGTGGAAAATTTAGGCAAAATGTTAGGTAAGTAAGTAACATGCTATTGAGGAGTTCACAATGGGCACCATTTTTTTTAAGAATATGGGTTTATTTATGGATAATATAATTGTATGTGAATGTTACCAACTTACGAACGTACCGTCTCTACCTTACATGATAAAAAGATAATATTGGTAAATTGTATTTACTGAGAGTTACAACAAAAAACACATGTTTGGCCATCCATAAACAAATTTTATTTTAAAATTTATTCAAGTAGTGATCGCTACTTTGGTACAAGTGAAAAAAACATTAGTAACAAAAACACGAGTTATTCTTAACATCAACCTTCTTATGAAGACTGAAAATTTATATTTAAAATTATATCTTCAAAACGTTAAATAAAGAGATTCATTGAAATTAAGTAGGTAGGTAGGAAATCAATAAAAATCGTTTTAATCAAATGTACACTTGATTGCCTTGCAACACCAACTGACCTTTGACATATTCTAACGATACATAAACATGACCAAATTTAATGTAAGTCGTTTCCTCAGTGAAATCAGGCATAATAGGCCACCATTGGGCAATTGTTTGCTTTGCTAAAGTTAAATTAATTACCATTTAATACACTTGCGTGATGATGAGCAAGAGTTATGTTTTGGGTCAAGTACGAATAGTTTATACGTGAGAATGTCGTTGCAACACTTAAGGATGTTAAAGTAAAAGATTTCAATTGAGATTAAGGTACTAAGTACTAGTAAATTACTTTTAAATAAACAGTTGTGTCATAGTTTTATGTGCCTACAAATAGGTGCTTTAGTTTCCTGTCTGGGCTACACGTTATGAAACGAAATAGCTTTCATACATAGGCAGATACCTGTAAAGCCTAGGCAACAACTTAAGAAATGGCTATAACACATAGACCGATATGTGTTTAATTTCAGTTAAAATTTACCTATAAAGCTTAATGCTAACTAGGCTTAACAAAAGTGCCGTGCAGCATTTTAATTTAAGGAGGTACGTATTTAAAGTTCTAGTACCTACTTAATCTTTGCATGATAAGAATCAGGATTGTCAACATACATAATCTTACTGTTGTTGTTTGCTGTTGATTACTAACACTTATGAATAGATTTAATCTTTGTCCATTATAATATATTTTGTCTAGAAAACACCTTGTCTCGTGCACTTTGAAAGTCTGTAAAATCTGTGCCAAAGAATTTGTGGCAGTTGATGTCTATGTCTATGTCTGATTTAGTTAGCATCCTAACCTCGATCGAAACGTAATCTTCGATATCTTATAGTTGTGCTACATTATGTAACAAATATTCAAATTAAGTAGCAAATTATAACTATGCATTTCGTTATAATTGCTATCATGCAATGTGTTGCATAGTATTGATCAACACTATATTATAAGACATTACTAAAAATAAATTATCATAAATCAAGCCACGCGAGGAGATATTAATTATTTGATAATTATCAAAGCGATGGTCTAGTAGATAATGTATTGATTTCAGTAATAAACATACATAATAGGTTAGATGTACTTTACTGTGATATCTGCCATTACCTACCTATTAGAAAAAAAAGAAAATAAGTAATATAAAAAATATTAAATTCAGACTTTACATCCATAATTTGTTAGTTATATACAAATGACTGATAAACTGTAGAGTGTTCTTAATTAAATAAATTCCATACATTTTAAGACCAATTCAATTCAACCCGATTCAATCAAATTCATATCAATTCAATCTTATTTAATTTAAAATAAATAAAAGCGTAATATAAAAGCGACTTAAAGTAGTTACTCAACTAACTAACCAACTGGAGCCCTCTTTAAAATTTTCAAGCACCTTCTGTCTCTACTTTTTACAGTCACCAAATTAAAAAAAAAAATACAGCTCACAATACCTATTTTAGTATTTTAGTTCTAGCCCACCAGTTCTAGTCCAGGAACTATATTTTTGAATCACTCGCGTCAATATTACGAGTGATTTTCGTTCGAAAACAAGTTATTTCCTTTGACTTTTATTCATCTTCGAACGAAAATCACTCGTCATCATGAAGCGAGTGATTTAAAAATAGAGCGCCTGTTCTAGAACGTAGCGTAGTAACGTCGTAACTTTATTGAGTAAAAAAGTTGGTCATAATTGCGTCCAGCGTAAGGCTTTTGTTTTTAAACAAAAACAGTCAGATAGCAACTTTTACTCTCGTAAAACCATTCTCAAACAAAGATGGTGTAACCACAGCAGTCTGGTACGAATGGACTAGTGAGTGCGTTGCCAGTCACCCCGTGACCCGCTATAAAACCAAGAATGCCTGGCGAACAACAGGGGACGCTGCGGTCAAGGCTACAAGCATGCAGGGCTATCAAACCACAAATCGATTTGTACTCCTTCGATTGTTTAATCGAAGGAGTAGAGAGCGATTTGTTTGTATAGCCCTAACCATAGCCGTTTGCCTACAACTGTTCCTGACAATGTCGTTACATTCGAATTTTAGGTTCATATTTAAAAACTACTCGTGGCACATGACGAATATGTAGACAAGGTAAGATTGGCTACGAAGTATGGTTAGTAAGCTAAGCTTTTTACTTAATTTTAAATGATTATGATCATGAGCAATATTACATTTACTCTTGTGGAACATATTTTTTACACGCAAATACTTTATATATCCAAAGTCACTCGTTTGGGACTATGCTTCATTGGTATTGTAGTAACTAACATACTTGTATAATAATATACTGTAGTATAGGGCTCGAAACTGGCGTTTCTTATATTTTAATTTTTATGTGCACGTGCAGAACATGTTCTTCTCCGAGTCAAGAGTCCTGGCCAGTAACAGTCCTAATGAGTTTCCCATAACAAAGTTATCGACCGCCTCGCTAATCGATTTTGGTTCATCTGAGCTCTCTGGGTGCTAAAGAGATGATCCAGTTATCGATATTGGCAAGAATCGATAACTACATTAGCTTATACCTACCATGTTGACCTAAATACGTATTTTTCGGCTGCCTTTACCATCAGAATCATTCAACTTTGTGAAATTTTGTGAGGTACGAATGATGAAGATAAAATACTGTAGATGACATTAATAAGTCCTTAACACGTTCCGGGACACTACTCCAGACACAATAGATGTTTTATTGTTTTCACGCCTGTAGGCGTTTACTGTCCCGGAACGTGTTAATGTTGATTTTAATACAATGAAAAATTTGCAATACACTAATCAACTTTATTTATTGAATTCTTATCTCTTCTGGTATTGCACATAGATCAGTCATGAGTTTTCTAAGTTCTAGCGTAAAATCGGGTTCAGCCTCCACAGCACTACACTGTGGGCATTGTCCTCGGGTTGGGCCATAAACTCTTACGTCCTAGCCCACAGTGGTATTACTTATCTCAATCGCTATCGATGATGATAATCTTAAAGTATTTTGAAAGCCCCGACCGTAGTAAGCGTTAGCTAGATGCTGATTTGTACTCATCACAAAAATAATCAATTGCAAATACTTAATTGCTAAAGAGATTGGCTGTTGTCAACCAATCGACAAGTCAGAAACAATTTATATGGTGTAATATTTTTTTTAATTTGATATGGCTCTCGTCTCTAGACTATACCTATAAATTTAAATGAAATAATAATAAAAAAATACGTCCTCTGCTAAATTGTATTGCGATCGTTTTTTTACCCAATACCCCTGCGGGTAAACGTCATTTCGCTGCGCCCGCGCCGACCGTGGGAGCCACCGCGAAAAAACGACGGTACCCGCAAAAAGACCTTTATGGAGCAATGGCCCAGTACTAAACTGGGGACAGAATTCGCATCTATACCTGTATTTTATTGCTTTAGGCTATAAAGAGCTGAAATAAAGCTACGAATGGAAATATACTTGTGCGAGAGTAAGATTATGAGGTCAAAGTATATTACAATTTACTTTTACTGGATTCATTTCATGACCTAAATTGAAATAAAGATTTTGAATTTGAATTTGAATTTGAATTTTCTAATAAATTAAACGCTTGAATCACAGACACGAACTGACTTTTATTTCAAAAGCTTACAGAACTACCAACTGTATGGTAGATGGCGCTAGTAGTCGGAATGAGTGATATTGTCGATACAGAATAGACATAAAATAACACCCCCACTTATCGCAATATTCACTAAACAATGCTTTTACAAAACTATTCTATACAAACTATGCCAAGAAGCAACATAAATTTATAATGTTTAGCTGAACATAGACTTTTAGTTAAAATGTCCGCTGGCATATCAGCTGTTGGCAAATACAGTACTTTAACAATTTTGTCTTTAACTAGATCACGACAAAAATGGAATTTAATATCAATGTGCTTTGTACGTTTATGAAAGACTGGATTTGCACACAGCTTTTGTGCACCCTGATTATCATTGAACAGGCTGATTGTATACATCTTATTGGTTATTTCATATTGCAATCTCTTTAGGTACAATGCTTCTCTACATGCCTCGGATATACCAATATACTCTGATTCGGTACTAGAGAGGGCTACACAATTCTGTTTTCTACTTTCCCATGATATTACACCATCAGATAACAAAAAACACATCCCAGTATATGATCTCCTATCTAGAGAATCAGAGGCCCAATCAGCATCTACATAGCCTGTTATTTCTGAATTACCTTCTTTACAATATTTTATTCCATAGCATTTAGTTCGTTTCAGATATTTTAATACTCTTTTCGCATATTCCCAATGCTCCTTTGTGTGACAATTATTAAATTGACTTAAAAAACTTATTGAGTAACTGATATCTGGCCTAGTTAAGATTGACAGGTACATCAAACTACCAATCAGTTGTTGATAGGGTACATGAGTATTCACATCCACTTGACCTTTATTTATATTTAGTTTGATCTCCATTGGAGTTTCTACGGTCTTACAATCACTTAAATTAAATTTGCTCAAAAGTTGATCAATATAAGTTTCTTGACTCAAAGTTACAAATCCTTTATCCTTGTTGAAGGTTACATTCATTCCAAGACATAGCTTGACTTCACCCAAGTCCTTAATGCTAAACTGATTAGATAATATCTGTTTCAAATTATTAGTTTCAATTCTATCGTTTGAAAATATAAAGAAATCATCGACATAAACTGTTACAATGGTCTTACATTTATTATTATCTTTTATATACATACATGGCTCTATTTTTGAATTTTTGTAACCATTACTGATCAAACAGTTATCAACCTTTTTATTCCAAGCTCTAGAGGCTTGCTTGAGTCCATAAATGGCCTTTTTTAGTTTCAATACTTTACAATCTGAACTATTACTGTTATAACATTCTGGCATTTTCATATAAATGGTTTCCTCTAAATCACCATTTAAGAACGCAGTTTTTACATCTAAATGGTTAACATCTAAACCTAACTTTACAGACAATGCAAATAATAGTCTAAGAGTTGTATGTCTTACCACAGGCGAAAAAGTTTCTGTATAATCTATGCCTTGTTTTTGGGTAAAACCCTTTGCGACTAGGCGAGCACGGTAACGAACATTGTTTTCACTATCGTACTTTTTTCTCAAAACCCACTTGCACTGCACTATAGTACCATCTTTTGGTACATCTACGAGTTCCCACGCACTATTTTTCTCAAACGACTGCAACTCATCCTGCACTGCCGCTAACCACTGTGCTTTCTCAGGACCATCCAAGGCTTCTTGCAATGATATGTCACCTGTGAATATATTATCATCTCCTATACAAGCATTTGCAAATCCATATCTGTCTGGCTGTTGTCTACGCCGAGGACCACTTATAATGTTGACATTGTTGAGTATGGAGTCTTCACTGTCTGTGGTGCCAGATTCAGAGCTATCTAAAGTATCATTATCACAAGGTACATACAGTTCATCGCTGTCTTCTGTGATTAAGCTCTCTGATTGTTCAAGTGAATTTTCCTGTAGTGTTAAGTCTTCTTCCCCCACTGGAACCAAATTCACCTCATCTGAACAATTTTCCTGTACCTCCACAAGATTCTCTGTATCTATCTTCTCCAATACTACAACATCTCGACTGGTAGTAATGGCATTAGACTTCGGATTGTAAATCCTGTACCCTTTATACCCTTTAATAGCCGACAAGGATACATTTTTCAGATTTTCTGTCCCACTTTAATCTCTTTTGTTTCGGCACATGTACCATGACTGTACTCCCGAAAACACGTAAATGGCTTACATCAGGCTTTCTGCCTGTCCACATCTCGTAGGGAGTTTTATACTTTAATGATGTGGACACAGTCCTGTTCTGTAAGTACACTGCAGTGTGTGCCGCCTCTGCCCAAAACCTTTTCTCGAGACCTGCATCGAACAATAGACATTTGGCTTTCTCAACAATTGTACGGTTGAATCGTTCTGAGAGACCATTCTGCTCAGGTGTGTATGGGTTTGTTTTGTGATGTACTATCCCATGTGATGCCAAAAAATGGTCAAACTTGCTGTTGCAGAATTCTGTCCCATTATCACTTCTCAAGATCTTTATGCTGCGATTAAGTTGATTCTCAACCTCTGCTTTATATTGTTGAAAGCATTTCAATGCCTCATCTTTCGTCTTCAAAAAATAAATATATGTCATACGACTAAAATCATCTATGAACAGCATAAAGTATCTAGATCCACCTATAGATTGGTTTTCCATAGGGCCACACAGATCAGTATGCACAATTTGCAGCAACCCAGTACTTCTGCTACCTTCTTTGGGAAAAGGTAAGCGGCTCTGCTTGCCCTCACAGCATGTGATACATGATGACTTTGATATATCAGTCTTATTATCAAGAGTCAATCCCTCCACAGCATCTTGCATCTTGTTCAAATACTGGCTGTTGACATGACCTAGACGTCGATGCCAAACTTCACTGGACGCCATTGCCGCTGCTGATGAACAACATTCAGGCAAGTTTAGTTTATACATCCCATTCAACAGACTTGCTGTAGCTACAAGTACTCCTGCTCGGTTAAAAATCTGACAGCCATTATTGTTAAATGAAACTTTGTTTCCTTTGGATATAAGTTGACTAACAGATAACAGATTTGTAGTCAACTTCGGCACGCATAATACACCTTCTACTGTAATATCGTATTCACAAGTGTGCGTCTTTGTCGTAATCTGCACATCTCCACTACATAATACAGGTACTTTATCTTTGTTTGCCACGACAATTTCCTTGATCCCAGGATCACGCGACACATTTGTTAACCATTTTTCGTTCGCGGTAAGATGAACGCTCGCCCCAGAGTCAATGTACCAATCGCTTTTGCAAAATTCACCATTCAGGAACACAGCACTAAACGCATTACTGCTTGCACGTTCATTTTTATTTGTATCCGAAGAGTTTTTGTTCAAAGAAGTACACTGGTTGCGGTAATGCCCTGTTTGTTTGCATTTATAACATGTTATGGTTTTTTGTTTTGGTTTTGACTTTGACATTTGGGCGTTGTCTTTGGTCGCAGTGCTACCAACATTCCGGTTCTTCTTGAAACTTGCAAACGCACCACTGGCGCTACTGTCGCCGTCGTTTCCGCTTTCTTCCATATCCAACAACTTGGTTTTAATGGCGTCTGCTGTTAATGGTATGCCGCAATGTTCGATCGCCATTATCATTGGGGAATATTTTTCTGTTAATCCCGCTAACAAAAGCGATGCGACCCACTCATCATTAATGTTGAAACCCGTACCACTCAATTTTTGACTCGTTTCGATGATTTGTGTCACGTACGAAGTCATCGAAACGCTGTTTTCGAGACGTATGGAAATCAAACTCCTCAGTAAACTGATTCTCCTTGTGAATCCTGAGTCGTCAAATAAATTCTTCAATTTCTTCCACAACTCATGGGTTGATTGTACACTTTTTATGTGCACGTACAGCGACGAATCTATAGTCAGAATCAGCTTGGCTCTGGTTTTCGCGTCACCTGCTGCTCCTATTTCTTCTGGTATAATCTCCGACTTGATGCAATCAGACATTCCCTCCAGAACTAAGAAATTCTCAGCCGCGAAAGCCCACTCACTATAGTTCTCCCGCCCTTTCAATTTAGGCACACTGACTAGGTAGTTCGTCATTTTCACAGTCACAGCGTTAATTACAGTTTATCTCAATCTGCAAAGTCTATTTCCAGTCCAAGAAAATAATTGCGAGATAACTAAAATCTGAGCACATAACCTCTAATAAATTAAACGCTTGAATCACAGACACGAACTGACTTTTATTTCAAAAGCTTACAGAACTACCAACTGTATGGTAGATGGCGCTAGTAGTCGGAATGAGTGATATTGTCGATACAGAATAGACATAAAATAACAAATTTCGAGCTCATAAAATCAAATTAATATGTTTAACGCTGTTTAGTTTTGTAACGCATGTTTTCGGTTGGACTAATCATTTACTTTTATCTCGCGATTAGTGATATATGAGATGATTGATTGATTGACAGATGCCATCAATCAATCTTACTATTATCAATTACACCCTTACAAACGTACTTGCCTCACAAGGCGTCACAGTTTTTAGTCATCCCATTAACTCTTTCAGAGGTGACGTCTCAATAGAGATCAGTTGCTTTCCTTTCCTTGCATATGAAAGCAATCGCAAGAAACATCAATAATGGGAAAATGAAAACTATTTAGATTGAGCGAGTGATCGGTAAAGGGCATCGCACATTTGCCATAAACGAAACTTATTGTGGCTCAAATTGTACACACAAGAGAAATGCGTTAATTTCATAACAAAAGTCGTGGATATTTAATAAGTAGGTTATATATTTATATATATTATTAAAAACTAAACACGAATCCATTTATTTAAATGAAAATAATCTATTGCTTGCACACGTATCCCAACGTATTGAAATAAATAAATTACTGATTACTAGGTAAAGTAGTACTTGTACAATAATCTGTAACTTAACCAATTGCAACCGTTATTTTTATTATCTTATAGATTTGCAAATCCAGCGCGTTGATGTCTTTTATATGAGCGCAACACTTATTTGCAACTTGTGGCTGCGATTCGTAGCTCAGTGCGCGCGCGCCCTTATCATAAAGACGGTCATTGTTCACAGATCCAATTGTGTTCTAGACAGATGCTTTTTGTGGCGTATTGTGAACAGATTAGTAATTGTTCATCGACAATCATCTGGTTAAGAAATCTTTGCGTTTTTACGACGGAAATCGGATTATTGGCCTAATTTTCTGTTTGTAGAGCGACTTTCTTTCGCGCTATGTTTCACGAAACAAACGATTTTCTGTTGCTGTATCTGGTCACGATTAAGAAGTTAATGATCCAGCCCATTATTGTCTTGTGGTATTAATGGGCAATTACAATCGGCCAGTATTATTCATTTTATTTTTTATTTTATTTGCCTTTGGAAAAGGGTACATTTTTGTGGGTGTTATGTTTATTACAGTTCAGCTTTTCCAGCTTTTTTTATTTTAATTTTTATTAACGCTTATGTAGTTATTCTATCTTATTTACTGGCTAAGTACCTATCTCTTTTTAAAAGATCCTAAATCTAACCGTCTATAGTTAATGCCATGGTAATTTTACTCGTTTATAGAGGCGGCTAAGCAATCCCATCGCACCGTTAAGCAATTATGATAAAAGTGAGCTGAAATTAAATTATTTGACGGATTATTCAAAATTTTAGGAATTGCTAATTATCTCATATGCAGCTAAGCAACTATGAGTAACTTTGAAAATGTAACAAGACAGAGGCAGTATACGTTTCAAGCATTTTGTAAGGTCTTCCAATAATGCTTTAGGAAGACAGGATTTAAATAAATTTTGCTTTATTAAAATCCTGTTTGCTTTATTTAAATAATACCCACTTTCTATGTTTAAAATATTCAGCAACAGTTGTTTGCACACGTTATTAATTCATAGTTTTGTAATTAATAGTAATAACTAGAGAACCGTTGCTTTAAATGCCCATAAAATAATTGGGCTATGACGGTTGGAACATCTATGGAATGAACTATTTGAAGGTGAAAACAACTAAGTACCAACCCAACTTATTTATGAAACACATGTTTTACTTGAAATATAAATATTGATATGTCCTTTGGATGCCGCATGCATATTTTTTTAGAATCATCGCAATTATTCCTTGTGCATGTTAAATACGCGGATATAAAATTTTAATGTTTATATCTACAGAATATACACGTGTTTGCTATTTTATTGCTATATCTAAAGGGTATTATGGTTGATCGTGATATCATGGCCGTGAATCGCTGTTATCTTGTACTTTGTGGAGAATTGGTATCATAAAAATAAAATGATTCTATAAACTACGCTGTAACCATAGGTTTTACAACATACAAAATAGTTAGGTTTATTTTTTTAAACATAGTTATGTTCCTTATTGTTTTTAACGTAGAAGAATGATTCTTTGTCATTCATTTGATATTAGGATCAGAGTATCTTTGAAAACTGTCTATCAATGATCATGTAATTATACTTTTTAACTTGACTCAACACTAACTTCTCTGAAACTTCTTTAAACATGTGTGCTATTTTAATTTGAGTTACATTTACTATGGGAACATAATAAGTGGTATTAATTAATGAATCATCATTATAATAAGCGACTGCCGTCTTCTTTTCTACAAGGAATATTCCCATCGTAAAGTGTTTACTTACTCAATAGTTATTATTATTCAATAGATCTTGGAAAAGTCAAACCGTAATTGACAACAACGAAAAAATATACGCATTTTTTTTCCTAAAAGAATTTCAAAAATGAAGGCACGTATATTTTGTTTTTCATTTCTTTTCAGTATTCTCCCTAATGATTACAATCCGAATCTTTTCAAAGAATGAACGCAGGCTTTTTATGGGCGAGCTCGTTTCGTCTTTGTCTCCGTCTTGGTCGCACTTGTCTTGGTCTGGAATCAAGAGCAAACCCATACTAAATATTTTTTTTAAACTCTCCATTCAAGAAGAGCGTTAGTACAAGAGTTTGGATCTTACGAGGTCACGACTTTGCTTTATTCGATAATGAAATTACATTTGACGTCTATAGTGTTGTGATCTGTAGCAATTGTAGAAGTAAGATGCTTTCTATCTTTATTATAAAAATGAAATTTTGACAATTATCAATTGGCAAAAGTTGTTGTGTTATGTCTTTTAAACTCATTTAAAAATATATGATTTATAAAAATATGATTAAGTGATGCGCGTCATGCGTGATATAATTGTATAGAAAAGTATAATGTACTAAAATTTTGTAAACTTTCCCAGAGTTAAGTAACGTTTAATCGGAAAACTTTTTAGTTTATTAAACAAACCAACTAGTAAATAACTGAATATTGAAAAGTGATATTTATTTATTTTAAAATTAAAATTGTTGACGCCACTGTCAACATTCATCGTTAACAATACTTTCTCATGATCAAAACTACACATGTAATCGTTAAAACAGGCCGTTACCGTGTGTACTTTCGAGTAATAATTTTCATCTAATAACGTTTGAAAGTGAAGGTTTTCTCTGAACAATGCAAATGCCACGTGCGTGAATCGAGACGAATCGATTAAGCATAGGAATCGGACCCCGCGTGTCGAGAAATCTTCGCGATTGCATAAAATATGTGTGTAAGGTTCACACATGTCATGTAACACATGAAATGTGGCTAAATGGTAGAGTTTAGGTATGTGTCAATTATTTGCTTCGTTAGTGTTAATTCATCTAGCAATAATGGTTCTTCTACTTATTTTCTCTTAAGACGTGAGTAGGCAGAAAGAAGAGCTATTATTCATTTGGGATGAACTACGTCAGCGTCTGGAGCAGCAGCCGAGACAGCGGCACTTCAACACACAAAACACACCAAGTATAGTGCGTTAGAGACAGGTTATCTTTTTGTTCCCTTTGCTGTCGAAACTGCGGAGAGTTGGGGTTCAGAAGCAAAGAGTTTCGTTGCAGAGTTGAGTCGCCGCCTGAGAATGAGGACCAATGATCCTCGGTCGGAGTCATTCTTGGTGCAAAGAATAGATGTAGCAATTCAGCGGGGAAATGTTGCGAGCGTAATGGGCATTTTCATATCCAAAGCCAGGGTTGACATTGTATTATTGTTTTCTAATTTTTATACTGAATAATTGTAATGTAATAAATATCATTTGTAACTTATGGTAATCGAAGGCGTGACAAGTAATGATATAAAAGTTTTAGTCAAATGTTGAAAAATGTGTGGTTTGAATATTTTTGACATTCACAGTGTTATTTATTCTTATAAACGTATATATTTATCTTTACATAGGTATATATATATTTTCAAGTTTTTGACCCCGATTTCCTAAAGTGTTAGAGCCTGAACAAAATCTTCGATCAACTTCTTAACTCAGTATTTAGTGAAGAATGTATTGCTTACAACTAGATTCCATAACTAGAAGTGTGCTAAACCAGATTTTTTACTTGTGACAGGTAGCATATCGGTTCTAGGTGATGTGTAATAGTCCATAAAAACAAGCAGGTTTTACGCAAGACTAGGCCACCTCAAAAAGTCAAGTCAACACTCCACCCATGTTATACGTACGTAGTACAGTCAGCGTCAAAAATGGCGTCATGAAATGTACAAGTCATTTTTTTATTTCTCTAATCGACGCAAAACTATGAACATGTAAAAATATTTTTATATTATGTTTAAAGGTGAAACTATCTTTTAAAGCGTAAGAAATTAACATAAACATCGCCTCAAGTGATACCGGGTGACATAAGGTTATAAGCCGTTCGATATTTGGGTAGCCTTACAAGCTGTCAAGGGCGGTATCGGTTACAAGTTGACGTGCACAAGACAGCAGATTACATGCATGAATAGTATATACGTGATAGCAGTAACTTTTCATAATATACTCAGCGAAGATGAAAGAAAATAATCTTCGTTGCAGGGTTACTGCTTGTTTCACAATGCCCTACCAAATAACCAGTAACGTTATCTGTACATTACTTCAAACGATATGACGTTCCATATTTGAATTATTCTTTGGTTAGTACTTATTTGTTAATGGTGAAACAGGCCCTTAATATCTTAACGTGATTCTAAAATACTGAGACTGAAACGTGAACTAAAAAGGACGAAAACTTAAGTAAAGGGAAGTAAGGTAAATCAGATTTAAGGGAAGAATGTCATTACGTACACATTTTTTGTGACGTGTAAAGTACGAGCTCTTTGTTGCGGAACTCTAAAAATGAAGAGCAACATCGTAGAATAAGGCTTCAGCACATTTTAGTCGAGTTTTTTAACAGACTGAATATTATTCTTCGTGATAAATACTTTACTATCTTTACTGATTTAACGTCTGTAACGCAGTACTCGGGATACTGCCAAACACATACTTGTACTGTGGCATTACATCACAAATGAGCAGTGCCTAATTAATAAGTTCAAGTAACGTAAACAACTCGGCCTACAGCAATGGTCAACCTTCGGGTTTTGGGTAGAGAAGGCAAACGGGTGGCACAGTGAACAGATAATAATTAATTGGCCAAAATTCACTGTGAACACTGAAAAGCAAATAAATGTCACATTACAAACAAAAACCTGACGTGAACGAAACTTCAAGTAAGGTTTCTTAGGTTTAAAGTAGATTTGTTATGTACAAGTAGGAAATACAAATGCGTTTATTTGTGTATTTTACAACAAAGGTCTTAGTTTTTATATACATTTGAGTTCACCGACATTTGCTATATTTTAGTACGAGCACTTTAGTTACGATATAAACCTAACAAGATCAATTTATAAAAAATAAAATTTGACCTTATTAGTAGGTAGTTATTTATTCGAAATAATTTGCCCAACAACCTTCGTAGATAGTAGCGGTTTCTGAAATCTTTTATCGTTACTCTATCACGTTAGGTCAACAATGTGATAAGTTTTTGTTTGCATATGTTTCGTTTGCAAGAAACCTGTTTTTGTCTGCATGTTAAGCTATAGTATTTAGAGGAGATCACATTTTCATGATGGTTTCAAAGTCTTACAAAACACGTGCGCACACTAGATTACAGTGATACTTCAAGATTGTACACAGCAACTATGAATTATGGTTAAATAACGAAATGACTTGTACAACGTGTACCTAGCTAACGATGGTACTCGTACCTCATCAATGTGTTTTTTTTTGCCTATACGAAATGAGTACTAAGAGTAATCAAATCAACAAATTATTACATTAAAACGCAGTCGCATTAAAAAAATGGGTCATCAGATTTTCATGAAACATGGCTAAGATCGGGATAAAATTATCTATAACACCAAAAAAAATACGAAAATCGGTTCATCCCTTTGGGAGACGATGCTACCACAGCCAGATACACAGAGAGTAACGTTAAAGTTATTATAGCACCCCTAATTAACATCTGCTTGCTAGTTTAACGTGTTACTTATGGCAAATGATGAAAATGGAGAAACTATTCCCAAGAGACGTGATTTATTTTAATTATCTTTCTTTGTAGAAGCAAGCTGTCTTTTATCTACTACAATATTATATCTTCGTATTTGAATTCATCTTCTTCTTCAGCCACTGTCTACCAATCGCTTGGTGTAGGCCTTCTTTAACCCTCTCTATTTATCCCTGTTTTGGGCAGTTAGGTAGGATCCAGTTGCTGCCCGCCGCTATCTCTTTTAGGTCGTCCTTCCATCTCATTTGCTCTCTCCCTCTTGGTCTTTTGTGTTCGTATACGGTCTCCATGTTAGGACTTCCTTGATTTGTATTATATGGGTATACAATTTTTAAATCGTGCAATCTTAGTACTAACATAGCGCATCAAACGAATGCTAAAAACTCAACTCTCTAAGTTAGATTCGACATAAATTCAAAAGCAATCTGAAATTCGTAATTTGCTATTAGCCTAATAATAAGCTAAGCGTCGTTATATCCAATTAAGAGCTAAATATAAATGATATCGTTGATTTATTTCCCATTTGTCAGCCGTACGTGAAGACACGCAGCTCCGTCGCACCAATGCCTGCTTAGCGCCGGATTAATCTTGGATTAACGTTAACCACGTGCTTAAACTCTGGCGGCTTGCACGGATGAATTAATTATAAAAGTTAGCTTCTTTTTTTGAAAAGATATTAAATATCAACGCGTCTACTTATCTTATCTTGAAACGAACATGTTAAAGGTAGGCTTACGTTAAAAACAGGTTTTACGTCACCTTACTTAAATTGAATTGTTTCCAGTCAATGTGCAGATTTATCATCTTTGTACAGCTAATTATTTATATTCATCTGAAACATTGAAAACAATAGTCGAGTAATGGTCTCACTTTGAGGACAACTTGAGAAATAGTGGTATTAGCATTATCTTAGATCACCGATTTGCATTTTGCATTGTATTAATAATTTTCAAAGAATAACCGAAATGAAGGTGAAGTCTCTAGTCTTAAAGTCAAAATCGATTTTAAATTTCACTTGCACAACCGATAATCAAGCATTTATGTCTCGTCTCGCTAAAGAGAATCAACATATGCTTTTATTTCATTGTATTATTCCAAGTAAACTCATTTCGAATAATCCCTTTGACGTCATTACTTTCTTAACCTTCACCTGCCTAAATTAAGTAACGGCCTGCCAAAATACGCGCAAATTAATGACCTAACAAATCATAAGCGCAGGTTAACAAACCCGATCATTGTGTCACCGGCTCCGTTTCCAGTAGAGTAAGCGCGCGCATTGACTCGCCCATGCCGGCACGCGGCGCGCGCATCGTGCGCTCTGAATTTTTCGCGCGACCGCGAAAACTTTCCGAACGTAAATCTTCCGTTTAAAAAAAGAACACTTGAAAAACTCGCGCCGTTTTTCCGAACCAAAAAGTTTGTATGTGTGTTAAAAAAACAAAAGTGACGTTTGCTATTTTCCCCTTTGCAAACTGTGCAGTGAAAATATTATCTGTGCCGTTTGAAAAAAGAACCATTTTTTAAATTGACATTCAGCTTTCAGTGAGTTTTGGCAGTGTAATTTTTTTCAACAGCTAGTGGTGTGCTTTCAATCAAACACAAACGATTCTGAATTTTGATGTGTGGTATGAGTTCACTGTTTTTGATTGAACAGGTGTTTTAATATGACGCATGTTTTCAGTTTTCACAGTGGATTTATTAATTTATTATTCGTTTCTTTTCAAATATAAATATTGCGCTGAATTCGATATGTAATCGGATTTTAGCCGTTAATTGACACTTATCAATTAAAACTTCGTTGACAAACTTTCATATAAGTTTCAGCTATAATTTATATTTTAATAGTAATTTGTGTTTATCGGTTTTTCTAGAAGAGCTGGATGAAGTGACATATGGAAAACAATATATTCTTTATTGCACTTATAAGATGTACAGAAAATACAAAAAGTCACAATGTGAATAAAGGTGGGCTTATCCCTAAAAGAGATCTCTTCCAGCCAACCCATAGGTGTTGGAAATGAAATAGTTGCGGATAAATAAAGGTTTTGCTATCTTAATTGATTCTTATAAGAAAATAGGATTTTCCTCAGTCTACAAAACGTACCTATTATAGATTTCTGCAACCTCTTTGTTAAACACAAGTTAATGAACTTCATTTATTGAGAAAAAAATATATTTGAATAACCTAACAAAGACGTAAACAAAATCCCCATGTGTAGCATTGATTGGCATTTGTTTGTGACATTTGAAGTTAAACAAAAACGAAAATAATTAAATTGGTCTTCGCCCTGAACGTTTATAAAGTTAGTTACTTAGCTATTTATTTTATCTTCAACATAAGGACCGTATTAACCTTGCTAAGGCTACATCTAAACATCCAAAGACTGTGTTATCGATCATGGGGATCATTGGTAAATAAATCTAATAATATTTTTTCTTAAGCTGTATTAATCAGTTACCACAAATAAAGGGTTCTTAGTAGCGCGTCTTCACATAAGGGACCTGCAGACATATTAAATAAACGGTGATAGGATAGGTTTAAGACGGTTTACCGATACGTTTTTTAAAGATTATACTTAGCTTTGATCGTCTTATAAAAGCATTAATTTTAAGTCTTTATCAATTTATATTTGGATGTCCTATTTTTTTCATTTAGATAGCCAGACATTTGTGACAATGCCGTCTAAGATGGACCATGTCTAACTAGGAATACTCTATGTATGTACTTACTTAGTACGGTAGGTACTGATGAAATTATTTTAAACAAGACATATTTTCCGACTGTCTCTCACTAAGACGATAATATGATTACCTAAGGTTAAAGAGCAAATTCAAGCAGCTCGAAGTAAACACCTCTCGGAACTCACGTTTTGCGGAATATTAAAAAATATGTGAATATCCTCTACGAACAAACAAAGCCCAACCTTAAGTTACATACATATTAACTTTTTTGCCGAATCACAGCGACCTTGGGTCAAGTGCAAAAGCCACTCCTGACTTACGTCAACGAACAATTGAAAAACTGTCGGGGTAGTGTTGTACGTACTATAAGTGGAAAATATCTATCGATAGTTTATTGACGGTTTACGAAATTTGCATTTATAAATGTAGTTAAAATCGCTTGACTCGTCTGCTTATTTGTCTAAAAAAATATTGGTTAATCGACCAAAATAACTTTTTGGTAAGCAATTAGTATACAGTTGCAATCCATTCTCTGTTAGGATAATGTCTTAAGGCATTAAATCTGGCAGTAAAAAAGTATCTAACTAGATGATAGCCCGTCTGATTATTTTTAGATACTGCTTCAGTGCTCCTCCTTTAATAAAATCCATCTCATTCTATGTTTTAATATTGCATAATCTTCAATACTATAGGTTTATCGATACCGCTTTTATGATTTGGCCGATTTTTTTCTCGTCACTAAGTAAGCAATGTTGGTCTTGGTAACAACCGTTTGTGGGAAATACGTGTCTTTTCACATAATTAAATAAATGCGCAACTTTATCTCAATTTATTAAGTAAATACTTACTTTTGGATTTTGTGTTTGTTTTGTAACAATGCACAAAATCATGTTTAGTGCTTACTTATTTTTACAATTTTGTCCTATGCTCTAACCTTTTCATTTAAAAAAATATTTTATCAAAGCTTGCCAGTGAAGCAAATTTTCTACCAAAAATACATACAAGACAAAAAACCGTCAAACATTTAACTAGCTACCTACAACAACCTGCCAACAACCAAAACAATTAAACACAGTAGGTAACATTAACGTCTAATCTAAAACACCTGTCCTCATTAACCCATTATTACCTTCATAAAACCAACTTGCCATTGTAATAAAAATAAATAAATACCTGTAAAAGTTAAATAAGAAACGGTTTATACGTATCTGTCGGTATTATATCTATAACATTACCAATTTGACAGTAGGATTAGAAAGATCTTTGGGCGAAACTAACGCCAACGGCTCGTGAGAAAATTAGTGAATAAGTGAGAAAGAATTCGATGTAAGAAAGCGCACATGCGCGCGCGTTGAGAGCAGGGCTGTCTAAAGTTCATAGTTTTTCCGGCGTTAGTTAGAAGTCATAAAATTCATTTATTTTTGTATATAGACCACTGAATAGATAAATAAGGTTAGAAATGCCCCGGTCAGTGCAGCAGAGGTGAGCTAGTTGTGAGCATATGAGCATGAGCAGTACTTCAGTCGCGTGACAAGAGCGTTGCAGTAAAATTCTGCAAGAACAGCGATTTTGTTGCACCAAGTATTTAAAAAATACTCATTGATGACTGTGCACGCACATTACTAACAAAATTGCTACCTTAGCACGCAATGTATCGCATCCAATTTGCTTGGTTCGCTTGCGTACACAACGATAGGGATGTAGCTCACGGCATAGTAAAAATATCGATAAATGGTAATTTCCCTACTGATGTTTTAGGAGATTAAAACATGATTAATTAGTTAAAATAAATATTGTTTAGTATTTATTTATAACAAACTAGCGCCCTCCCGCGACTTCGTTCGCGCGTCTAAGTTTTACCGTTCCCATAAATCATAGATTTTTTATAAGCCCATACGCATTACTACGAGTACTTCTATAGTCTTCCCCTATAAATATGCTATTTAAAAATGTATCTGACATATTTTATAACCAGACGAATAGTTTATGATATAAGCGCGTTCAAACAAACAAACAAAAACATCCAGCTTTTTAATTAGTATACTTATATATTATAGATAAATGTTATATGTATTTTACGTCTTTTGACACAACACGTAGACCTGACTTAAATCAGGTCTGATTTTTTTCTTATTTTTTATGTTGCATGTCTTAGTTTTATTTTTTCTTGTTTGCTATTAATAAAAAGAAGTTTTTCAAACTTATACGGGGATATTATCTTTTTATTAAACAACAATATGGAAATACTTTCTACGCCTATTGTTAATTATATGTAATTATTTCGGATGCTAGAAAGAGTAGGCTATTGCTATTGTGCCATGTAGATATCTACCCTATCATAATCAACGACACCTGAAGGCCGTTCCCACGAAATGTTTGCAGAAAAGTTTCACATTGAACACCCTTCGACAATAGACCTTCAGAGCGTGGATGTCCACCGGCAATATGACCTTCTGAAGATTGCAGGATTGCATTGGACACAGTAGACCGCTTGCGACCGGTCGCTGTGGAAAACTGTGGGGTCTATATAACTATTCTGTTGAAACAAAAAAAAATGTTAATAAACTCTCTTCTTGAGAGCAACATCAATCACAAACATGTGTCACATTGCGTTTTCGGACATGTCAAATTATTGTCAAAAATAAAATAAAAAATATTAATTTATTTTAATATTATTTAAATCAAATTATTAATGTTAAGCAATACGTAAAAGTACTAATTTTCTCTATTTCAAGTAAAGTATAACAATACAATTTTTTTTCTTATTGTTTTCTATCGGAAGGTAATTGTACAACCCTTTGATGCGATCAAATGTGCCGTAAAATTTTACGACATTTTGTAGGCAATGATATATTCAACGAGTTAGTATCTCATCAAATAGGACAATACCCTGACGCAAATCATATTACAGACCTGAAAAAGGCTATTATTGAAAAATATATTGATTTAAGGTTGCATTTTATTTTGAAAACCCAATTCGCAATGGAGAGTAAGCGCCAATAACTCAATAATTTTATTTTATTTAAAGGACAGTAGAATTACAAAACAAAATGGGTTCCCTTTGGGATTCAAATTAGTTTTAATATTATGTGTTAAATAAAGTATGAATAGTGATTTATTCTATACTAGCGGTCCTTCATATGCTATACTAGCATCACTTTGGTAGTGATACCGAAGTTAACTTACGGTGCAGTCCTGTTTTTGGATGGGTGACCATTCCGACCATATTGTGACGTTATACCACGAGTCGTCATACCACGAGTTATACCACGAGAGACATCTACGTGCTTCAGAAGGCACGTTAAGCAGTTGGTATCGGTTGATATTATCTTAAAGCATTGAAAATCATTCTGAATTTATTTTATCATAATTATGTTAGAGGTCTAACATGGCAACCTACGGTGTGGTCTTGTTTGGATGGGTGACCATTTTAACCATATAAGTCCGTAGTAATCCGTCCGCACTGAGCCCGCGTAGTGGAGTATGGCTCAAACTACCTCATAGTTGAGGTTAGGTAAAGTAAGAGCCATTGCCCAGCAGTGGGACGACGTTACAGTATACGTAAAAGTATTAATTTTCTTTATTCAAGTAAATTATAGCAACTCCATTCTTCTACTTATTGTTTTTTTACCATATGGCAATAACAACCCTTTGATGCGATCAAATGTGCCGTAAAATTATCCAAATACTACTCAAAAACTTACATTTTATGTTTTTTTTTCAACTCATATTGCCAAAATACATTACACCGGTAAAAAGTTATCGACTTATACTACATCACTAGTATTTTGACATTAAAGAATGAACGTAGCTGTACGATGTTTGTTGGTTCCACGGCTAGCAGCTCTGTGATTGGTAGTTGGTTTTGTGGAAAGTGTGATTGGTTTGTGATATTGATGCGTTGATTCATTGATTGGTGCTTTTAGCACTGCAGCAACAACGCCGTACCACCCACCGGCGACACAGGTTCTCATACAAACGAACTGTCAGAACGTTTCTAACCTTATTTATCTATTCAGTGATATAGACCCACTGGTGGCACTTATGCACGTTCCAACATAGACCTAGCTAGACATAGACATAGCTTCGGGACAGTTACCTACCTATGCAGAATAAAATAAAATATTTAACCTTTATATCACAATTAAATACATGACTCATGTTACAATATTTTTTAGTTTTCGGCATCTCTTGTTACGAACTTATATAGGATATTGACGTGTAATCAAAATGGTGTACTTTCGTTTTTTTTTTCAAAATAAATTCCTTGTGTTTTTGTTGCTCTAATAAAAACCTAGCTTAAATTTTTCATTTTTTTTAAAAGGGTTAGAACTGACAATTCATTTTATCTACTATTTTTGACAACCCTCCGGTTGCTACCTCCGGCTACCGGCCTGTCTCGTCACACGTCTGTGACTGCATCAATCAGTCTGATCGTGCGCAGATCAGTTACTCTTTCTGATAAGCAAACTGCCTGATACCGGTATGTCATAGAATCATACTATTGGAGTCTTATTAACAAAATACCGATTGATTTAATTTTGAGTTTTCTAAAAAGTCAATGGGCAATAGTTGCCCCTCATGTTTGCAATGCCCTTGCAGGGCGTCACTTGTACTGCCTATATACCTGTAACACCAAACCCAACTTGTGACTGGCAATAAACGAATCTGAATCTGCATCTGAATCTGACCCAGAAATAGGGTTTAGTGAACAAGTCGTTATATTTTCTGTCAAAGTTAGAGTAACCAGAATTTGATGATTTGGATAGATTTTCCAAATATTGCGTACAGTACATTGCCAAAACTTTCGAGGAAAAATACCTCCAATGAACTATACTTTAATACATTTTGATTGAACCGTAAGGGATTTTTAATAGCTAAAACTGGACAGACAGACTTGAAGAAACTATAATGGTTCCGTTTTTGACATTCGGCTACGGAACCCTAATAAATTTTGTATAGATTGCTTTTATTTTATTTGGTCAGCCCTATCAGTCTACCTTTTTAATTATGATCTGCGTAATTGAAAAAATACGCACACTCATATATCGCTAGCCTGACATTAAGATTGTAGAGGTAGATAACTCGAATTTCCTTTGGAAAGCACCTACTGAACGATGTTGATTTTCTTTTTTTGTGCCGACGTAACAGGCGTTTCAGTTACTGTGCATATACGAAAGTTAGTCGTTGATATTTTCTCCAAGTGCCTATATTCAAATATGTGGTTGGATTACGTCTGAATGGGTAAATGTCACGATTGCTTATTAAAAAAAAAGCCAAGTAAAAAAAGTACTTATTTTTTTCGTGGGTGTTCCCGTTACCTCATTGACAATGATGGCATCAATCATGTTGTTCAGTATTATGTACATAGATTATTTACAACAAGCTTTAACATATAACTCTTTCTCACATTACATTACCTTCTACATATTGCAAAACAAATCACCCCGGTGTGACTTATATGAAACTACGAAACGCGATTTGTTTGTAGAGAGACTTTCTAGATGTCCTACTTCTATAGATTTATGTAAATTTTTTAAAGGTTAAAATTAGGAGCTTTCAATGTGACTGATACAATCCTTTGAACTTTTTAACATTCCTAAATTCATTATATTCATTTGACACTGATTTCAGGTTAAAATCTTACTAAAGCGTCTGCTTTGCTATTATTATCTTATCTGTACTGTGTGTGTAGCACGTTTGAAGGTTAACATGTACGCGGTACAGCCTTCTACGGGTCATCAGATATAGCTGTCTCATACAACACCACACAAATTAGTTATTTAATCGATTCATTTGAATATGGTGGTACCATAAACTTAGCGACAAGTGTAGTCATTATCTGTGGCTATTAACTATTTGCTATTATGTAGTGGAAGTGATTTAATACAAATGGCTTTTCTAACAGTTCTAAATTAGCTTATCGACTTTTAACAGTTTTATCAGAATCGCGTTAAAAGGTTGTATTTACTTCGTTACTGAACAAAAGCCAATTTTCAGTTTTATATCTTATGAGTTATGACTCCACGAATTGTAAATTTTCAAACTCCCCTAACCACGAACTCTCAGTAGTTCACTGCTTACAGACACGCATTTGAATTCTCCAGGTGTTATTCAGCTCATCTCTTTCAAAAAAGTATCGTTCTCTTTTAGAACCCTTATTTGTACGTTTGAATTTAAGTAGTATTTGCTTTAAATGTGAGGTGAGACGAGTACTATTTTAAGTGTAAGAAAACTACTGCGGCTGGTTAAAAATTGTCTCTACTGACATGAATTTTTGAAAGAGGATGATACAAAGCAACGAGTTGATAGACCAATCCCATAATGAGCCAAGTGTTTGACGTCGCAGAATATTCTTAGACACCTTATTTAATGCGTTATCTTCGTGTGAACCGCGATAACCCTTCTATTATCAGACAATTACATACATAAATAACTTTGGAATTGCTTATTGCGATTTTCAACTAATTAGAAGGATTGGAACTTTGAAATCTTAATTAGTATTCAGAGTTTTTCGCTCTTTTTTGCTACGTTTTATGTTTTATATTATGTTTTTGCTAAAAATACCATTCCGAGAGTACTTGCATGCTGATGTCTGCAAACACCTACTACCTATACGTTATGATGTGCCTTAGAAACCGGCCAAGAGCGAGTCACAATCACGCTCGAAGGGTTCCGTACAATTGACCAGATAAACAACATGGATGAATATTTCAAGTGTCTACCTGTTCTCATTATTATGGAACCCTTATATATTATATTTTATTATTACTTTTTTTACTATTTGTTGTTATAGCGGCAACAGAAATACATAATTTGTTAAAATTTAAAATATCTAGCTATCGCGGTTGTTGAGATACAGCTTGGTGAAAGACAGACGGATGGACAGACAGCGAAGTCTTAGTAAAAAGTAAACAAGCAAATGGATAATTGCTAATTATATGATAGCATCCCATACAGACAAAAGATGTGGATTTTGTCCACTAGGACGTAACGACTGAGAAACGGTCTAGTTAGACTCTAGACTTACAAGTTTGTGAACGAATCTTTCTTCTCTTTGGCGAAATCATCAAATGCAATGAGCTAATGGATTTCCTAATTCACGTATGCATTTTAGAGAGGAGAAGGATTACGTGCAAGTTCCTTGACTTTTGATCTTACGTTACGATAAAGCCTTTTTTGATCTATCTACTATTATTAAACTATTCTAGTCTCTTCTCGCGGCTTATGACCGCATCGGCTTCTACATGCTGACCTCCAAACTTCAACTTGCAGATGGCACCCCATGATGATGAGTCTATTCTCGAACCGGGCATTTTCCCATGAGTTCAGACTCAGAAAACGTAACTAAGCATAATGTAACAATTTGACTGTAGGTATAAACTTTAGAATGAAAGACGAACCAATGACACGTCTCTTCATAATGATTTATTAAATACTACATCACATATGGCAAAACATACTTTGCCAACAACATGTTCTACACAATATTGTTTCAATACTTCTTGTACAAAATTTTAACTTGATTTTTTTTTTAATAAACATTTCTAACTACGCGTGTAAATGGATATTTCACCTGAATGACGCAGGCACAGATACGAGTATCTTGACGCAATATTTTATTTAAGAAGCTGTAAACTTTTATAGCCGTCTACCGAGTGGTTCTCGTATTTAACTAAGTGTGAGATGTTACATCTGGTTACATGTACCGCAGTAATTTAATAAGTTAATTGACATTTTACGGTTAAATATTTACGATACAGTTATTATTTTGACCCATTTTCGCGAATTGCTGACATCGTTATTTGTTTCTCGGAAGTAAAGTTATATTAAGCTTCCGCTTGAAATAAAGCTGATCTTATTTAATGTAACACAACTAATAAATGTGTAACCACAGTTACTATACTTTCAGTATGATCTCTTTAACTTTCATTATGATCTTTTATTTTGTAAATGCTTGTATGTAAACAGTTGGTGTACAAAATAAATAAATTAAAATTTAATCTCTTTGTCCTATTATCGCACTAAAATAATTATTAAATAGTTATTAAAACACTATGTTGTATTCAGTAGTTGTTTGTATTACACAGCACGCTACGTTCCTCGACTAAGACCAAAATGTCTTACTATGGAATGATAGGTAGATACATATTATTTTCATGATACCTAGCTCTAAAGGTATACATATTATATTGTTATAACATACATACTTATATATAAATACATTCTTTATTATAGCGCAGTCTTATCTAAAGGCTTGTGCACACTAGTGACGTAGCTGATTGCTTGCCTTTAACGTGTTGAATTTGTCTACATATATGTGTGTATCCCAGGATAATTTAGTTATGTAGATATTAGCAAAGTTCGCTAACACAGACATAGAAATGTTTCAATGAGAGCTTCAAACATTGTTACAACTTTTTGATAAGGGAATATATTTTTTTTTAATTTCATATCTATCCAAAAAATTGTACGTATTTAACTGATACTTCAAAATTAAAGGATCGTTTATTAAGAATCTTACACTCGAAAAATTTACGTTTACCGACAAAATAAGACTACGTAGGTATCATGTATATTTTGAAGCGTATACACAAGGACTTTTTCAGGCGATGACGGAAGCCGGATCCTTAACAAAATATTAAGAAGCACGCACACACTTAAATATAGTTAGTTACATACTTATGAGCATTATTACCTACTCGTACATCGTTTGCCTTGTACTTCGCTCCGACATAAATAGGGCTGTCCGCAGTTGTTTTTGATACATATTTACAAAATCACAATCACTAGGGGCTATTTGGCTCTACATTGTGTTCTTGAAAAGTAATTAATTTTATCGCAATACTATTTAATAAATGCACCAAAGGCTCTGCAAAATTACGCCATAAGAAACATTTTAATACCGAAACTGCAGGACTATTAAAACATGCGTGTTATTTGATACAAAATCTTTAATTTTTATAAATGTTCTAAAAGTTTGATATGCTCATACAAGTTAAATATTCTCAATAATTTTTCTGTTGTTTCTGTTTGTATTAAAGTAATCTAAGTGACAACCCTGCGTAAAGGACCGGTTCCATCCTTCGCAATCAACAACAAATTGAATAACCGCAAAAACCTCCGAACACTTTTTACTACCCATAATGATAACTCGTTTTTATTTCGGCAAACTGATTTTTAGTTTAATTGTGTGCAATTAAAGCTCGAGATGATACTTCAAAAGCATTGCTGTGTTGAAGTATCACATAACTATAAATAAAAGTGATGTACTTACTTAGACCGTTGAGAATCGCTATGGATAGTAAATCAAGTTAGGTAGCGGTAAGAGAAATTACTTATGAAATTCATTCCTACTAACACCTGTTACGCCGAAAAATCTTCAATCTATATAGCAGATATAAAAGTATGGCCACAATACATGCGTGCACAAATAAAAGTAAAAGGTCACCCCTTTGCGCATCAGAGAAGGTTTTTTCCTCTGTTTACGACGTTTGATTCCTAAGGGTATTAGAATCTTGATTACCACACTTACGGATTTCCCCATAAATATAGCTACTTTATTTTCATCCGGATTCTTACATGACCCGCTGTTTTTAAACAGGTAGAGCTTATAGTAGATTATTGTTTTTATAGTGATTTGTCACTATACAAACTTTATAATATAAATTGCACTTGTAAAAAGCAACTGTCACTCTGTGACAGACGAGGAATCGAACCCCGTGTCTTACGCTATCCGGGCGTATGCCTATACCACTCGGCCACCGTCACATTAACAAGCCTGTTGAATTTTGCAAGCGCTTTCTATTACAGGTAGAGCTTAGCTTATTTTTTTAACCATCCAAAAACAAAGCTCTTCATTCGGTAGTCATTGTTAGCGCAACCGTTTTTCGCGCAACTAATTGACAGCGCCGCGTACTCCCACGTACTCTAGGACTTCAGATCGTAGGGTTGCCATGAGTTTGAGAGAAATACTGATATTAGGAGCCACCGTTACGATTTTAAACCAATTAAAAACATTCAAAAACTTTTTAAGAGAAGCTTTTGATTAGATAATTTTGCATTACCTAGGTATCAAACTCATAGCGAACTATATTCGAATAAGAATTTATGTGTAAATCATTGTGAGATGAGCAAAACTCAAGTAGTTGAGGTTTTAAGTTTTTGTTTTTATTTTATGTGTGGCTTCGTTTTATTAACTTTATTTGGCCTAAATGATGAATGAAAGAAGTTCTTGGTAAATATTAAAAAATAAAAAATGCACACTGCAACACGGACAGATTAGCTCGACCAGTAGACTTATAATAAAAGCAATAAACTTTAAACCTTACTATTCGAAAATAGCCGTTTGTAAACTTCTAGTTACTTCTCTACACTACTTAAGTATTCTTTGACTGAAATCAAAACGTTCGAATCATGGTAACCCTACTCACTACGAAAATGGGAAGTTTCTTGGGAACTCGGATGACGTTCAGTTTTCACATCTTGAATTTATTAGAGTTCATTGTACTTTTAACAAGTTAATTTAAATACAAAGTGAATTTGAAGTAAACTCTAGCTAAGATTTTCATTGTTTTACATTAATCCTGAAACTGTTGGGAATGATTCAAAATAATATAGTGAACGAAAAACGTTGGAGACTTGTGTTGGACTTACATAAATGTAAGTTTTATTTTCATTATTTATTTGTAAGTAATAAAAACAACTAGGTACTTTAATGATTAGTTTTATAAATTAAAAACAAAAAACGTTTTCTTTTCTTCAGAATTGCAAATGGAACAATGCAAAAAGCGAATTTATCAAAACCTTAATTAAGTGTAAGTAATCTATAATTTCCAGCTCCAATCTAGTTTTAATTGGGGCAATTTCATTGTTCGTGATGTACTGTCGTCGTTTATAATGATTGCTGGAATGATTGCACGCCACGAGAGCGAGTATCATCTCGCGATATCTAATAATCTTCACTTTACATGTTAACGACGGATGACAACGTTTAGCACGTTTACTTACGGCCGTTTCCTAAATCATTATATCTGTGGTACCTCTAGCCCTACTAGAGATAGAAATAATAATAATACAGACAACACACCAATAGTCTGGTTTCGTGGTAAGGAATTTTCTTCCTTGTGTTACGAAGTACCAGACAACGATTGTGACGGGGGCGTCTCCCATAAATACTTGAATTCATGTAACATCCATGACTTAGGTAATATTAAGGAGCGCCAATACACCAAACGCGTCGTCATAAATGAATATCTACCTTTAGAAATGTTGTCCCTAAAAAACTTCTGGCAGTTGGGAATCCTATCACCGGCCGAGGGAATCCTATCTCCGGTCGAGGATAGCTATCATGATTGACTATAGTTTGCATATAGGAAACGGCCGATTGAGTCACTTGAAAAGATAAGTTTGACGGATTTGAATTTGCCAAGTATAATAATAAATGCTGGTAATAATAACTGGGCTAGTATTGAAATTATCATCATTAACGTAAGTCTTTTCAGGATTCGTAACTCTGTTTCTTTCAAATTCAAATTGTACTTTGCTAGTGGTTAAACTTATCTGGAAAGACTCCCAACACTCTTTTATGGTGATTGATAATGTAACAAAAATATTCTCAGTTTGTATTTATTTTCAAAATTAACCAAACGACTAACTAGATACGAGTATCGTGTCATGAAATCTAATAGCCCATACTTATCTATTATCTAGTCTTGATACGGTGATAGACAGTTGACGACAGTCAGTAAATAATGACACATTTCAGGGGCCGTTAGATCATTGTTTTGAAACAAGATAGGCGACAGCTTACAACTAGCTAGAGATTATATTGTATAGCTTCAGGCATGTTGACAAATTCTGATGACTGTATTTACTTCTAGGAACGTAGGTACGTACTGAGACTTAGTGCCATTTTGCTTTAGAATAGATACTTTATTTTGCATTAAGTAGATCCCTCTTAGAGTTTAATTGTCATTTTATCAAAATTACGTAAAAAATATTGAATGTCAATCCACTTCGCAATAAATAAAGACTTCAGTATGGCACGTAAATAGGTTTGACAAACTTCTTACACTATCATTTTATATAAAAAAAACAAATAGCCTAATTTCGTAGCTACTGGGAATAGAGATCACCATTAGATTCAAGTGGCAATTTTTCATCCTGAAGGATATTAACTTATTAGGAACTAAGCTTGCGTTTACGCAGTTTGTAAACGCGGGCCCGTCCCTGTTCCCTATGTTTTGACACCTTCCTTGAACTTCCACAAATATTTCAAGACTAAAATCAGTCAAATCGGTTCAGCCGTTCTCGAGTTTTAGCGAGACTAACACAAATAGCAATTCATTTTTATTATATAGATGTGTATTCTAACATCCGTGACTATCAATATTTACCTACTTACGCGTGTCAAAATTTTTACCACCAATTAGAACAAGGTATCGAAATCTTAGCTGACCCAATGAACCAACTGATTACTTACGTCACGCTCATACATAATCATAGTGTATTTAGAACTGTTCGTGATCACGCAATAATCAGTTTTAATTTGTTGCAGTTAAATAACTCATGCACAAGGATTTCCTTTAAAACATCCTGCAGGATAAGAATTGAAGCAATTGGTTTCATAATCAAAGATTTATTGTCTGACATCCTTTAAAGTGGATGTACTCATTGTTTTTGGTTTCGAAGATAGATCTATTTAAACAAACAAGCGCCGTAGTTTCAATAACAATAAAAACAAACACTATTCTCAAAATTAATGTCGTCTTATATAGGCCTACATCACACTTACGCAAGTCAGGATTATCTTAGCACTGAGATGTTTTTTTTTTGTAGCTGTCAATTTCTTTAGAAGTTTGCTTATCCTTACGAGCGCAAATGGGTCGAAGAGATATTAAAACCGAAGTGTAAAGTCAGCCTTGCCTCTATGTAACTTTTCTGAAACCACATCAAAATCGGTACAGCTAAACGCGAGATAATCGCGGACAAACAAACTCACATACAAAAACATACAGGTCAAACTAAAAACCTTATTTGAAGTTATTAATTAGTGAAGACTAACTAAAACAAACAACAGGCGTTAAGTAACGTCTTGGCATTAAGAAATCGCATATTCGAACATTACACACATTTTGTCTAGTTTGTATAATATTTAAGAAGCCGTCCATAGATGTCAGGTTGCCACACATAATTACAAGGCGGTTGCATTGCACTTAAACTTAAGATTGGTTACTTACACGCACTGAGATTACGATATTGTGAAAGTCT
The DNA here is from genome assembly GCA_963584085.1 of Pyrausta aurata. Classification (NCBI taxonomy): domain Eukaryota; kingdom Metazoa; phylum Arthropoda; class Insecta; order Lepidoptera; family Crambidae; genus Pyrausta; species Pyrausta aurata. Next base: position 1,505,915 of record OY757252.1, read on the forward strand.
AATGGTCAAGAATGCCTATGGATTTTGTTATGGAATCCAAGGTTCTTCTTGAGGTTTTAAAGGTTCGCCATTCAACACATATTGTAATAATGATCAACGCAATCAACAGTAGCGAAACCTATAGATTGTTGACTTTACCTTACGCTAAAAAGGATGATCAAGAATGGTTTAGAATGTTTTTAACACTCACAGTGTCATATTTGAATACTTAAAAGATGAAATAAGAAACCAAAAATTGCACACGACAGCATGGTACCTCAATTGGAAGAGCAGTTGCCCGGTTAGCCAGAAAGATGCTGGTTCAAGTCCCGCCCGTGCGAAATTTTCGGTTTCTTATTAATTTCATATTTTAAGATGAAATAAATTAGTTGACTTGTCCTTTAGCCTCAGTCAAAAAAACTAGGCCTATTTCAAGACTGGTTGCCAAATGTCCATGCAACTTTTCTACTACCAATGAAACACGAGAGGTAGAGAATGACATCCTATCTCACATACAAGGTGATCCAGCAATCAATGATCATTTCGCAAATCTTTCCGGTCATTGATCCGCTATCTCGTCACAGTGACGGCTGCGTGTGCGCACACAAAACGCGGCGTATGGCGAAAGTGAGAGACAGGCCCGACAACCCCGTAGGGCAAGACCGGAGACTGGAGTGGAGAGGCATAGGCCAGATAGACGCGCCCTCGAAGTCATAGTGATGTGGCTCAGTCTGTTATCGAAGTCGATAGTCGACATGTAACCGTTACTATGATAGTAGAGCTCTTCCATACTAACAACAGATCATATTACAGATAGCCAGTGTTTATATTTCTATCCTACTAACTGGACGTAACATACATATTGACCAAAACCTGCTCAGTTAATGGCACAGTTTAGGGCAAGAATCTATTGTTGACTCTGCATTAGGACAACATTCGTAACCAATCATGAATACTTATAACTAAATTCTCAGGAATTAACGTTAATCGATAAACAATTATCATGAAATCGGTAATCCAAAACATACTCGTACATACCTACGTCGAAAATCTACAAGTAATTAGTAATTAATTCTGCCGTACCGGAGAGCTCAATAAAATATTGCTTTGCTTCACTAAGCTCGTAATATCTATTTCCTGACCAATTACAATTACCTACAAGGAAATGTATTTGCATTGAGTAAATGCTCGGTATCCAGTTAAAAAAAACAATAAAATCATAGTTTCATGTCATCGTTACATCAAACTGAATAAATAAATTTTAGTGTTATATTTCTGTAAAATAACAATCACATTTCGCCGAAAAAGTTCTGTGAGAAGTTCACCCTGCCTGGTCTTCAAAAAAGACCAATTTATAAGTAACCGAATTATCTTGTCTGGAGTAAAATCTGCGATACAAGATACACGCATCACTATTAAATGATTACTTCACCATCCTACCGTTTCATATTTGCACATATTGGATTGGTATCCGCAATCGAAAGTGGTTGGACAACACATAGCAAAAAGCTTAACTGCCCTATGCCCATATCAATAAGAGTGAAAACTCACTTTTCCTGTAGTACAGGTGGTAACAAAAGTCTAGACGCACTTCCCGCCTGTCTCTTTAGATTTGAGGGAAAGGCTCTTAGTTGATGCTGTACAAGGAAATCTTCGGAGAAAATGCTTGGAGTATGTTGTAGTAATGGTATCTTTTTGTCGCGATGTTACGTGAAACCATGAAAATGTTTTCGTAAATAGACTTTTGTAAACATTACTATCGGTAATAATAGGATAATATTGTCCAAGGAAGCAACATCATAAATTCCACAAAACTTACTTATCATCACTATTACCCTACATAGTTTTGTTACTGCAATCGTTATCAGTCCTACTACCGTTACCAAGAGTTTACGCCAGTTTTAACTCGCTAGCGACGATGTAACTTTTTGTATGGAAAATTTTAGTTCTGTAAGTGATCGCTAGGGGCGCTATGCAATGTTCCATAGACTTTTCTACGTCGTCGCTAGCGAGTAAAACCGTCGTAAACTCATGGTACCGGCACATTACTTATTTGTTATTGTCACAAAGACGACCTTGCGAGTCCCAGATAATGCTGTCCATGGTATGCGTGAGCCTTATTTCAGCTATTTACATGACAAACAATGGAAAATTATAAATAAGTAATGGATGTGATTCTACATAATAGCCATTTTTTTATATTATGAGGTAACCAATAAAATTGTTGCTAAGTGCATAGATGGTTACGTTGTTTTTAATAAAAATATTAATACGATGGCAATAATAGCACAGAAAATATACATAAAAGTACGGTTTATAACCTGTAAACATCTTACTGCTCGGCAAAGGCCTCACCTCAGTATAAAGGTTCTAAGTGCTATACTATACCACGCAGGCTCAGTGCGGATTGGTGGAGGGATAAAATTTATTAAGATTTTAGATTATTTATTAAGATGCATAAAAATATTGCTAATAAAAGTAAAGTAAGACTTGCATGTTAATATAGTAGCCTATTGTTCGTCAAGAAGTGTATCTAAAGAATCTTAGAATTAGGTAGAAACATTTACACACATACAACATGATCATACTTACTTCAAGTTATTTCCCTAAGTTACGCCCCGAATTTTGGAATGGTTACCTATAGGGCTCGAATCCTTATTATGCCAATCCGCTAGCACAATTTTACGAATACCTCACAAGTATATTAACTTAATCAAATTCCTCTCACATAGGCCGTTAAAACATGTAGGTAAATCGGGTAACAGTAACGTTCAATGGCATCCTACAGGTAGGTCGGATTTGACGTGTTTTGTTTCCGAATTCACATGTTAGGTTCTTATGTGTTGTCCTCTTAAGACAAAATGCAAGTTGAATCTAAATGGTTTGATTAAGTAGGGATCTTTAATGAACTTATGGTTTTTCCATGACTATTTTAAGGGAAACTAGTTACGTATGATATGTAATGGGTAAACCAAAGGAAAATATAAGATACATGCGGTACCTACGCAAGAAATGTGGTATGTATGAATTTATCCATATGTCAAGCCGTCAACATTATCATGTAAACTTCGAACGTAGATAAATTAATGTTAAAAGCATCCTTTACTAGCCAAGCCTTTTTATTGGGATTTAGGATAAGCAGACAGTTGGCAACGAAGAATAATATTAGACCGGTCTTTCAAAATACTCTATGGATTCATTATGTCACCTGTCTCACATTCCATCATTATGCGAATGACGCTGCCTGAGCCTACGTCACCTTCTCGTGCGTATGCATCTGCCGCCGCTAGCCAACCTCCCGTCCAAAATAAGCGGCAAAACAAGAAGCCTTTGGGTCAACCAAAGACTGAGAAACGCATTGCTGCGCCGAAAGTTTCCCGTAAAGGGGAGCCCGATACAGATGGCTTCATCAAAGTGGAGCGCAAGAAGAAGAAGCCCGTCAGCCGCAATCAATGCGGTACCGCACTGACCGGACCGAACATGCTGCTGCGTCCTGCGATTCCGACGACTCAGTTGTATGTTTCTCGCCTGCATCACACCACGAAGGCTGAGGAGGTCATGGAATACGTGCAGAAGAAGACCAACTATACTCTGCGGGTCGTCAAGCTGGAGTCTAGTCGCAATGTAAATTTTAATTCCTTTGTGATTAGAATTCCGACTGCAACGTTGACGACCTTCATGAAGGAAGATTTTTGGCCGAAGGGTGTCGTATTTCGGCGTTTTCGCGGAAGTCTACACGACACCAAGAACAACACACATAGTAGCGTGTAAATTCTGTTTGTTTTTAAATTGTATTTAATTTTGATCATATTGTATGTATGTTAGTCTGTAAGGTATTTATTTTATGGGCCTGTATTTCAATATCTGTTGCCTGAAATAAACGTTTATTATTTATTTATTATATTATTCCATTTTTTAATCAAGGTTATATTGAATATTACTTGTCTTCAGCGTTTATTAATAACCCTGTCACAGGAAATGTATGAGATCCGGAATTCCTGATTGTTACACATTTCCTGTAACAACTCTAACAACACAAATTTCAGCAATAGATCAGACAAATCTTTTGATGACAAAACGGACCACAAATTCGCAAATCGTAGCTCGCCGTCATACTAATATTGCGTCACAAAAATGTTTGTATAACAGTGGAAGTGAGTGTGTTTCAAATGCTTTCTTCGCATTCGCCGGCTCTGCGCAAAACAATCGGTTTTTGTTTTCGCGTCCGAGAGTGCGTTTGCGCAACAGTCATAAAAGCAAGGTGTTTGGTATTGAAAGAATTTATTGTTCTGTAGATTTTGTTTGGAGGAACCCTTTTCTTAACTATTTCTATATCTTAACTATCATCGTAACTTTCATGTGATAGGTACTACATCGATCTCATAGATCTCATAGTGGGATGGAAATGGATGTATTATGGAAAATTGCAACTTTTTTAAAAATGGAAATAATACGTTAACTCTATAGTTGGTAGTAATATTTAGAATACCTGTTTAGTAACTATTGTAAACTACCCCCTCGCCTCCTTATACAAGGTGTTTTAAAACTACACCTACTAAATAAATAGAGGTCCTTAATCAGTATCAGAAACTTTACAATTTTCTCCTAGAAACATGTCTGTAAGTCAATATAGGTAGGAGATATTTTTTTTTTTCAAAATACTATCACGCATGCATACACACTACATTATAGTGACCTTGTGTTTTGTTGATACTCTTAAGTAAGTAAAGGTTAAAACGACATATTATTTTTACGTTCACTTGCAATTTTCATACCATTTTGGGTACATTGCAATCTTGGAAATGTACGGAGGTCAAATCTGTGGATATGAAGTCGATACTCCAAGCTAACGTTTTGTCTTTTGCTTTATTTAATATCTATCTTGAGTACCTAGTACCTCCTAGACCACTTTTGAATAAATATTCACATTTGTAAATAAATATTTACCTAGGCTAAGCGGGGAAGTCTTGACACGGTTGTTAAAACTGCGAACACCTACCTACACATTTTATTTTATTTAGTTTTTTGTAATAAAATTAAAAGTATTACAACAATTTTTTTCAGAGATTCCTAGAGGTACAAGCATCATAAAATCACGAAAAAAAACGCCATCTGGTGTCCAAGATAACTGTGTCAAGACTTCCAACACTGAAAACATGCGTCATTGGTAAAACAAAGTTCAGTAACTTGTTTTTTACAAGAACATTGAACTCTTATCACAGTCTGAGGTCCTTCTTCCAGAAAAGTTGCAATAAAAAGTTCAATAGCTCTTAATAGTGATGTGCCCGTGCCGGTAGCACTAGTGTTACTGATGTGCCGTGTTAGCTAGTGATGTCACAATGTTGGAATACATCGCCGTTCTGCTCATCGGATTTTGGCTTGGCGTCGCCATCTTTTTGTACGCATCTTGTTATTGGCTGGAGGAGATCTTTGGTAAGTTGTCACAAAACATTTATTAACATACTGAAAAAAGTCCTTTCGCAGGCTGTAAATGTAACGTCAAATCAATGTTAGAAATAACCACATTTACAGATTAAAGAGGAAATTTAAAACTTTCCTTACAAGATGTGCATACTTAACCGCTTACAAAGTAACATACATTTTCCACTCGTTTGACGAACGTGGCGATCGATTTAGCCGTGCGTATGCGCAGTTAAAGGACATTAGTTACGGAGTCACGTTTGTTTAATAGTATTTTAATTATCGCCAGTTAACCCGATTTTGGTTAAGGAAAGTCGCTTTTAGTAAATAGTTAGTTAAGTATTGTTAATCGATAAACCATTCGATTGAGAGATCATCTCGATCAATAGGTGTACAACAATATGACACTTCCTGTCAAGACGGCAACGGTGAAATAATCGTCAGTCACTTTGACAGGTGGTGTTTCCGGCTCTCTTCCTTCTCCTTGACGCGTCGCGTTTACATGATCAGTGCGTCGCGTAGTTCGACTGATCCTAAAAATCGGCATTTCCGAGATAATTGGTACTATTAGTATGTATAAATATACTCGTACTTCTTTATTCTTTACGTTTTATTTTATGGCATAACAATCGTAGTCATAGCATAAACAGTTACCTACATAAAATACTTTTTCCTAGATTTCATTAGCTTTCTTTGCTAGTCACACGTAGTGGTTTATTATACGACTTATTGGTCAAATTTTCATTAAAATCGTCGTCTTCTTAAAAATGTTTACCGCTGAACCACAAAATATGAATACTGAACACTAATTCAAAACTTTCCCGATGATAAAAGTTTTGTTACAACGTCATAAATGAAGAAAATATTATTGTTTGTATGTAGAGATTCAGAATACGTTATAAATTTTAACTAAGAGTAAATATTTACTTAAAAATTTGCGTAGTATTCATTGTACGAGTAGTTATGTACTGGGACTACCTGTGATTAGCAACTTTATCAAACAACAAGGAAGAAAACACTATAAAGATGTTATTTGCTCTGCCTTTCACACTCGAGCAGAGAATTATGGGGTCATTCTGTCAACCAATTAACTTCGATAATGACTAATTTTACGTAAACACCAGCTAGGTAGGTATACTTATAGGTATACTCAGTAATCACGCGGTGACCCCTCACCTACACCTGACTGATAGTAATTGCCGTCCTGATTATACAGAGTTTTATGCAACTACATAATTATAAAAACAATTTTAATTGCTACGTGTATGATTTAAGATGTTGGTACGTTTGACAAATGTTTCCGCATTTTCGATGAGAAACTAAAACGCCCGCTATTAGATTAATTAAATTAATATTGTAAAGACAACAGTGATTAACTTCGACCCGTAATTAGATGCGATAATTCGACATTCGAGCTATTTTAATTTCTATAACTTTCACTATTAGCCTAATGGAAATCATTTAGGTAATTGGCACATCTAATGACATAATATTAGTATTTACTTACAAAATCAATCACTAACATGATTGATTTAATAAAAATAAGAACTGATAACTTTCAAATTACAGTCATACTCGTACACCTACTTATACACCACTCCTGGCTTAAATTAACAAAATGTACTTACAGAGTAAAATGCATTGTACGTTCACTATATACAGTACCAACGAATAAGATCCAAGTAAGAATCCTTATCTTAGCCACTAAAAGTAGGGTAGACTGACACACAGGCAAACGTCCTTTGCACCCACATATCTCTTGCACTTGTTTGCAGTGATGTGCTAACTCCTTACTGTACAGTTGGAGACAGAAACCTGTGTGTATAATTCTATATGAAAGAAATATTTTTGGTACAAGAATCAAAAAAGTTATGATTTGTTTAAGATAATAAAATTAATAAATGACATTTAAATATAATGAAAAGAAAACAATTACAATTAATATTTTAATTTAAACGGACGGGACGGAGAAATCGTGTGGGATAATATCTGCCCCTGACTGTACTAGGGCAATGGGTATGTAGTTATTTAACATGTGTTACTTAGCTACTGTTTAGCAACTTGACAAACTTATAAAATGAAACGGTGAACGCTTCTAAGTAGATACTCGACGGAACATTGAAAGAAGAAAGAAAATCAGCTTTTCAGAGGTCTGTCGCTTTCAGTCTCATGTCCTTATTTAATTTTAAACCAGTACATAAAGTTCATCTAAAATCAGGAAATTTCTTATTATATACTTAAGTTATAGTTATCGCTGAATACTTTAAGGCAGCGCAAACTAAACAGCACACCTCTTGATTAGGTAGAGTTACAGTTTTGGAATGCTTCACGTGTTGTGTAAACTACGATCTGTTACGCACGTTTCTATACTCGTGGTGTGCTGGCGCAGTCAGTATCGAACGAAATATTTGTAACTTAAGGGTAAAACATAGCCCGCTTTTTTGGTTCAGTCGAGTAACAGAACTCTGAAAAGATATTTTATTTTTATTTTTCATAAGCTCTTTTAAAGCAACGCTCGAAGGACCACCAAACATTTAAAAGGGCACATACTTAATTCACACAGTCATCATCATCATCATTATCAGCCAAAGGACGTCCACTGCTGAACATAGGCCTCCCCCATAGCTTTCCACAGCGACCGATCACTAGTCCAGTTTGATGCTGCGATCCTTCCAGTCAAAGGGTCTCCAATCCAGAACTTTTCTGCCCCAACGGCCATCAGCTCTTCGAACTATGTGCCCTGCCCATTGTCACTACCTGCCCATTCCTAATTCACACAATATTTGAATACAAATCATGAGAAACAACATCTCAAAAAAGGCTCTCTGTTCCCTCTCAATTGGTACAAAAAGTACTAAAAGCAACCCTACCAAAGCACGAACCCTGCATCATGTGAAAACATGAGAAAAAACTTTTTTGTCTAACCAAAACATTTTCTTCCTAGATCTACCATCGCCGCGCGATGCCTCACCGAGCGGTGCGCCTGCACCGGGCGCTAGCGGTGCGCACGCGCAGCTTAAGCGGCTTGTGGCGCGAGTAGTGGAAGAGGCTGCAGCGCTGCCAGCGCTCGCTCGGTACGCTGCCGAACCACCGCCTCCTAGCCTCGAGGCCCACACTTATGAAGACCTGCTGGCTACTGCTATACTGAATAAGGTAAGCTATGCTAGCGTCATTAGCTACCGAAGCGAAAAGCTCGAATGAAGTGTACTGCAACGAGCAAAAGCAATTTTTTTACCGTACACCTACGTTCGCTTAGCCGAAGTTACACCTATGATAAATATTGTCACCTTGTGGCGTACATAACAAAACATTGGCAATACTCGTATTGGTTTGAGCGAAGCAGACGAACTAACTCAGACTCTGTTTGAGTGCAAAACAAATCCAATCATGTACTCAAAGTCAAGTATCCCCTGCATTGAACAGCTTGTATGTTGTCTGACACATACAAGAATATCGATGATTTAATGATATCAGTAGCATGGGTATTTTTAATGTAGTTTTTATCACTTGTCCTGATATAAGTCAAACAAGACCTAAAATCCAGATCTTCTCTCTAGTCAACGCCTTTAGAAAGTTTGCTCTTATTTTACAATAGAAATCATTAGATTGTAACTTTTCAGTTAGTTTCATAATACTATTCTACTTCTCCGAGTTGGCATGCAAACATCCAGAAAGTACTGTAATTTTTGCTAGTTATTATAACAATAACTCGGATTAGCTGTAAATGGCTGATGAGAAAGAATTATGTATACAATTGTGGCCGTGGCCGGGCAATCTTATTGCCCGCGATTGTTTGAAGATAACTAGTTCTCATCGTTTGAGTTCAATTAGCGTTGAGGACTTGAGGGTTGTTGTTGGAGACACAAAAGTCACATAAATAAGAGTTATGCAACTTAAAAGTATCTTTGCACATGTAAATTATAGCTAAGAAAAATAAAAGTATGTACTAACAAAGAGCCAGACTGCATACACATATTTATATCTCTATTATTAGAGGCCTCGTTGGTGTAGCGGTTAGTTCGCTGGTCACTTCCCAAGAGGTCCCGGGTTCAAATCCTGGATCGGGCATCAGGAAGTTAGTGGTGACACAGATAATATAATACTAGTATGACACCCTCATACCTCGGAAAGCACGTGAAGCCGTTGGCCCTGTACCAGATTTCTCATCGGTCATGTCGAACTGCCGTCTTACCGAATGAATGAGAGTGAAGGAACAGAGAGTGCACTTGTGTATTGCGCACACATCTGGCCACTATAATAAGGGGCTACCATTACCGAAAAACAGTAGGAAAATATTATTAAGAGTGTTGTGGTTCTACCTAGTCGCATTTAATTTCAGACACACGACGAAATTTACGGGTCGGAATATCAAGATTGCTGTCTGCCTTTATTTTCTAGATATTCGTTTAAGGCCTGTGATATAAGCCTAAGTTCTTTATTTATCATAAGACGTCCGTATTTTCCTCATTTCTGTTCCAGTTACTCAGGTCCCAACTAAACTTTTATAAACACGAATCAACAAAAACCTTCAACGTAGGGTCTCTATTTAATTAGGTTAATTAATTATAGAGACAGTAAATAAACGCAATACAACATAGTTGTAGCCAGTAATGCGCACTTGTTTATGTAAACATAACCTTATTGAATACTTATTAGTGCTACTTATGTCTGCTAGCACGAACTGATAATTTAGGGTTGGCAAATATTATAGGTTAACCGCTTCATTGAGACTTCGCCTGCGGGGCACAAGGGCGCGGGAAGAGACGAGAGCGGGCTACGTGAGGGGTGCGGGCGGTGGGGCCTCGATCACGCCTCCCCCTGCGCCCCTGTGTCCCGCGGGCGAGGTCTCAATTTCGCAGTCTACCTATAGTCCAAGTGACCGAGCTGTTTTTAAACATTGTTTAGAAGGTTTAGTAATTATGTACCAGCCAGCTTTAGTAACTAACTTAAATGCAAACTTTGAAAATAATTAAAAACATAGATAACTAGGTAAACAAGCTATCAGAAAATCTTTGGTTTAACACCACTAATCAAGAAAGGTATTATTTATCTATCTTGCACGTTACAGCAGTTTCGATGCACGTGGAGAAAGAACTTACTGTATCAACCTCCTAGCCATAAGGATATTTATAAGAAAAATATATGTAATATGTCAATCGAAATTTATAATAAATTGCCTGACGAATTGAAATTACTTGACGGAATATTGTTTAAAAAAAAGTTAGTTGATTGGCTATTGACATACTGTTTCTGCAGCCTTAAAGATAACTTTGATTGGAATTAGAATTGTAATAATATTATGACATTGTATTTGACATTAGTATTGAAATAATAATTAATTTTAATGTTTGCATGCCTGCGTGCAGGCGGAATACACGCACTGCCATAAATTTTTAAGATCAAACTTTTGTATACTGTATTCTTAGCAAATAAATGATTTGATTTGATGTGGATTTAAAAAAAATAAACAACAAATTTTCTCCACACCGTGGCAAAGAAATCCTTAAACTTTTTTTTTTTTTTTTTCTCCAAAGCGGCCTTTCATTCTCAGGCACCTGATTACTCGGTATAGCATTATTTTATACCCAAAATAATCATGTTTATCTACTCTTGCAATTATATCTCAGTACCACGCAAACAGAAGCATTTATAAATTAAAAAAGAAATTGTGATATCTTATGTGATAATCCACAATTACGATTGTCATCATCGAAAAATGGCAATATTGATTAATTGGCAGATATAAAGCGGATATCAATTTTCTCGAATTTGAGAAAGTGTACTGAATTTTGCCCTGTAGCCATGATTTTATGATAACAGTATCGGCCCTTGTACCATGATCAAGTGTCTAATGCTTCGACGGCGAGTGTTACTCTTAAAAAAACATAGAAGTGAGATATCATTGATACTCCTTAAAATACAGTGGTAGGCAGGTTGATTGATAACGTATCGCTATCACTAATCGCTGTATCGGCTTTGGCTCAGCACAATAAAGATATACTGTCTCGACCCGGGGAAAGAAATGGTAAGTAATTTTTGAGCAAGTAATTAAAAGTTAGTCATGTAGACTCACTCTTTTTGGCCGCCGGTTTTCAGGGACAATTAAGTGTATATTGTTTCATAGTGGAGTGAAAATGTTGACGTTTTACATGATTTGTGTGGTGATTTGGCTTTACGTCGTCGCTTTTGTGAGTTGACTTAACCTTTTAGGTGTTTATTTTTGTTTTAGGGACAGTCAATGTATTTATCTGGAGATTATGTTTTGAATTTATGTCATATTGTTTAACTTTCTTGTGATCGAAAACGATATCATACTAGTGTTTGCATCTTTATAAAAACGAAGTATTCCCATGTTTTAAAACTCATTAAATATTCTAGAATAACGGTATACATTGTGGAATTTTGAGACAGCTTTAATATTTTTTTTACTTGCTGCTTACTAAGCAGAGCTGCTGACAATATAAGGTTAATTAAGCGGAGTTGTTTTGATCAGTTTACTGTAAAAGTATTGCAATATGTCAAGGTGATATAGTTTTGCATAACTGCCGGTTAATCGATACCAAATGCGCGCACGCACGGTGTTGTGTTTAATAAATAAACGGATATTTTGTAAGATTTTTAAGCGCACTTCAATAAGGCTTTAACAAATTAATAGCCTTTTAAAGATATTTTTTGTTAATTGCTTGTATTAACTTCAACTTTTACCATACCTTATTGTAAACAGTAAAAGTCGGACGACAGTACAATAAACTAATAACACTACGTCTATTCAGATAGAAATAAGAGCAATTTTTCTTCGGAACTCAGATATTTGCCCACAAAGTTAATCGGCTAAACTAAGTTGCTAATTCATAATAGCCGGTGCAACTAACACCATCAAGATAACTGTCATTTATCTTCAAACAATTTTGCAAGCTAACTAATTATCTTCAGGTCAACAAGGTCCGAACTTGAGTGTAACATCATAATCATTACTTAGATGAGCATCCTACCCTGCAGGTGACAAGGTCCCAGGCCGTTGGCACAAACGCACCTCGGCCATTATTACTAAAACGCGTCTTTCTGCAACAGCTGCTTACCACATTGTGCCGCAAATTGAGAAAGATGAGGTGTAACATGATTTACATACATTTTGCATAATCCAAGACTCGAGGGAATGTCTTTGTTTTGAGTTTTTGTTAGATTACAATAGTTATAATGCAAATTACAAATGTGGGCTAACGTAAAACAAATTGCATGATAACTTACTATTCGATACGCCACTTAAATATGCACAACAAAACATTAGTAGAAGTAGAAGGTAAGTGGAGGACACTGTAAAATCAATAAAGGTTGTAAAAGAGAATTTAGAGAGATCACTTCGTTTTTCAAGACAAAAATTATAAGCATTCAAAAGTGTCAACATAATTTTTCTTGATAGGGAAAAATCAAACATTGCGTAGATAAGTCCTAAGTAGGTAGGTACTAACGTAGCTAGCCCATATTTTTGATGGTTTTAAACGAATAGCCATCCCTAGAATGCAACCCTACATGAGCATTCTCGAACGGCGCAGTGCGAATCCGTTCGCGATAGCGCGGGGTCGATGACGACCCGATCCGGACTCAATACGGCCCAACTCGCCCCAGCCCGGGTCAGATTACACCTTCAAAATGTACAACTTCTTCGGCGGTGTTGTTTACTTTCCTAATGAGAGCACGGAGGAAGAGGTTAGCATGATAATGTATATGTGAACAGCAATGCAACGTACAAAAGATAGAGTTGCAGTAATAAAAACATGTTAGGTAGAATATCCACCCTAAAATTGGAGCAAAATTAACGTCGCTTAGTCTTTATCATTTGCAGAAAATCTGGTTATGAGTTTTTACAGTCAGTACCTAGGTGGGCAGTAATGATTGATGTTGTTAGCTATACCGTGAAAAATCTGCAATATAAACGATGCACCAAACATATCCTTTGCAAAATGTGTTCCTAATTGGTGGATTATACTCAGCTTAGTTCCAGTAAACGACAAACGATTAAAAGTTACGTTAAATAAGAAGTCTGTATATCCCTTATGTAGCAACACCCATTTAAATTACTAGAAATGTAACCTATCCCTCTCTAAATTGCAGGTGATCGAGCGCTACCAGACGGAGAGCGGTTCAGGCGGGCGCAGCAGCGGCATCCACTCCGCCAGCGCGAGCCCTACGCCCTCCGAGCGGTCGTCGCCTCGCTCACTGCACTCGCGGCACAGAGACATCTCGCCTCCTGTAAGTCTCTATACGTTTGATCGTAACTACTTTTTTTTTGAAATTTCATTCTGTGTGTTTTGATCTTACAGTGCTATTGGATTACACTGTAAGGCCAACGTTGGTTTAGTGTGATTTATTTATTAAAGTTTTTCAATTCGGAAACTATACAGGGTGTTTCATGTAACGTGTCAAGCCGATGCGTGGTGATAGGTGAGTACCATACCTATCCATTTCACCCCCATGTATGTTAGACAAATATTTATAGTTTAGGAGTTATAATTTTTTTTCGATATTTTTCATGATGCACCTAGACGATATCTTTAAAAAATTATAACTTTTTTTTGGGTCCATTTTTCTCAGATATTTTGATCTCAATATAATGCCCATGATTTGCAAAATTATAAGTAAAATAATCGCCATCCCAACTTAGACACAAGATACAAAATTATTGATCGATACTAAAAAATATTGCATTAACCAGAACCGAATAGAATTTTCAACATACATTTAAAAATATAAAAAAGGCTTTCCATAGTTTATGACTAATTTTAAAAACTGCCTGACTTCATAAACTTTCATTACAATACAAAAAACGATCTACTTAATGGGCAATTTTTAGCTTAAATCGACCGTTGAATGTGGCATATCGGAAATATCTTGATTTTCATTATTTTTATTTTTATTGTTACCTTTGCATATTTTTATCAAATCTGATATTTAGTGTCCCTCTATGTTTAAATAGAGCTCGTGCGATAACAAGTACATACATTATGTACCTACTACTATCTTTAACCACGACCATGTGAGTTAATGAGGGATCCAAAATTTTACTTACATTGCACTCAAAATTTCGTACTTTATTAACAACAAATAAACAAGAAACAATTGAAACTAAGACATGCATCATAAAAATCGTCTACAACCCATTTATTCACAAACTAAATCATTTCCTTGAGGCTTGGGAAAGCTAAACTAATCCTTTGAGCTAACAACTAGCCAGCTTCAGCTTTTTGCCCAAGCAAAATTTTCATTTTGGGTCGGGCTAAGCCCTCAAAGCTGGAGCAGTTAGATATTGTGTGATTGCGCCAAAATAAAATGCTGCTACTGCCAATAATTATTAGTGCTCGCTAGTCCCTACCTTAAAGGATTAGTATAGCTATCCCACGCCACAAGGAAATGATTTAGTTTGTGATTAAATGGATTGTAGTTTATTTTTACGCTGCATGTCTTAGTTTCAATTGTTTCTTGTTTATTTGTTGTTAATAAAGTACGAAATTTTGAGTGCAATGTAAGTAAAATTGGATCCTTCATTAACACATATGGTCGTGGTTAAGATTCAGATTCAGATTCAGATTCATTTATTGCCAGTCACAAGTTGGGTATGGTGTTACAAGGTATAAAAACAGTACAAGTGACGCCCTGCAAGGGCATTGCAAACATGAGGGGCAACTATTGCCCATTTACTTATTATAAATCTCAAAATTGAATTAATTATATAAAATTGCGATTAAATTCATTACATTGTTAGATTAAGTAAAT
This sequence comes from Pyrausta aurata, assembly GCA_963584085.1. Lineage (NCBI taxonomy): Eukaryota > Metazoa > Arthropoda > Insecta > Lepidoptera > Crambidae > Pyrausta > Pyrausta aurata. The sequence goes on from OY757252.1 coordinate 1,521,086, forward strand.
ATGAGTTATTTATTACATAATTTCATTGTTAAAGTTAGTAGTAGGTACATAATGTATGTACTTGTTATCAAATGAGCTCTATTTAAACATAGAGGGACACTAAATATCAGATTTGATAAAAATATGCAAATGTAACAACAAAAATAAAAATTATGAAACTCAAGATATTTCCGATATGCCACATTCAACGGCTGATTTAAGCTAAAAATTACCCATTAAGTAGATTTTTTTTTGTATTGCAATGAAAGTTTATGAAGTCAGGCAGTTTTTAAAATTAGTCAGAAACTATGGAAAACCTTTTTTATATTTTTAAATTTATGTTGAAAATTCTATTCGGTTCTGCTTAATGCAATATTTTTTAGTATCGATCAATAATTTTGTATCTTGTGTCTAAGTTAGGATGGCGATTATTTTACTCATAATTTTGCAAATAATAGGCATTCTATTAAGATCAAAATATCTGAGAAAAATGGACCCAAAAAAAAGTTATAATTTTTTAAAGATATCGTCTAGGTGCATCATGAAAAATATCGAAAAAAAATTATAACTTCTAAACTATAAATATTTGTCTAACATACATGGGGGTGAAATGGATAGGTATGGTACTCACCTATCACCACGCATCGGCTTGACACGTTACATGAAACACCCTGTATATGTTATAAAATTGTTGAAGCTGTTAAATGTGGCCTAAGTTTATATGGGTCGTTGATTCTATGGATGTTGCAAGTAATCATATGGTCAGAGCGTTTAGAGGAAAATCTTGGGCATTGGGTCACATGGGCAAGAGTCTGTAATAGCAATTTTGAAACGGTAGAGATATTCTCTATGATCCCCATGATTTGTCAGATATTGGGTGAGTGCAAATTTGGGTTTGACAGACTTCTGGAAGTGTCTTTTTTGTGTAAAAGTGGTTAGTAGGCTTTTAGTGTAAGAACAGCTGGTAGGAGTGGAGTACAGTCGCTCTGCTGCTTCATCACACTTTTGCTTATTAAGCCATTTGATGTGACTTATAGGAATTAGGTACGCTAAGTTGGAGTCAGAACCTCAGTAGACTTGGATGTCCATTGAAAACGATGTAACGCTGAGTAGATAAAAAGCCTGCACCTACCTTTTGAAGAGTTACAAAATGTAACCACGTAAAAAGGTGGGGTAAATGAAAGTAATGGATAGGGAGTAATATCATCGTCGTCAGCATTACCAGCCGCTTTACATAGGCTTCCCTGTTTTTTTTTTTATAGTGGCCGGTTACAATCGGTGCGCATCCAGTATTATTCTACGATCTTTAGAGTCGTGTTTCCATCTTGCCAATTGACGTATTTCGCTGCGCTTGTGGTCGATAGATAAAATATAGAACTTTTCTAACTCTAAAATAACAATCATTGATGGAAAAACTCAGATACTAATTAAATTTCCAGCCCCGTGAAGATGAAGACGTATCCGACTGGGAAGAAGGAGAAGCAACCGATGATGCACTGGAACTGCCGAGACGAGTTCCATTCCCTGAGTTCGGTGGAGACATCGTGCATCATGGTAAGAACATAATCCCTCAAAAAAGTCTCGATAATAGGTATGTAAAAATTTTATGACTGTCGAACTAAAACAACGTGTCACATTTTCTAGATAACACCGACCGCGACTTCGACGAAGTATCCGGCAGCGACATCCAAGCGATCGATGGCACATGGGAAGAAAACTGGCTGTTCCAAAAGAAAAAGATAAAAACCCTCCAATCAGTACCAGTCCCGATGCTCGTCCCGAACTCCAACACAGAATACAGAGCGCTCATCGGCGACCGCGACGCTGACGATACCACGGACCTATCCGACAACGCCAGCGACCAGGAAGAGGAAACAGACGAACAATACAAAAGCGACATCAAAAAAGTACTCGAATCAAAACACGTCATCGGCGGAAAACCGAAAATAGACGAAATGGACTTCGAGCCCGACAGCCTAACTATCATAGATGGAAACGAATTCGAACAGTACTCTGACAATGAGCAAGAAAACAATGAAGTAGCTGACGCAGTAAACAAACAACTGAACAATAACAATGTAATTGACGAAAAAATTAACATACACACTAATGGCACCTATGAGAACGGACCTGAGTCTATTTTGATTCTAGATATAGATAGTGGTCCATTGCCTAAAACTGAGTTTTCCGTGAAGGAAGAAATCCACAGAGCTCTTCTGAATAGAAAAGCTGATGATTGTTTCGATGAAGTCGATGCTAAGGTCAATGGCAATAGCACTGAAGATTTATTAGACAGTCTAGCGAGCACAAAAGGTAAATAATTGACGTCCTATTAGATGCTTAGAAGGACTCCTTTTTATTGCTACTGATAACTGATAGATCAATTGTTATTAATATCCTAATTATCTTATTTTTTTAGGGTCCACCAACACTCTACACCGCCAGGAACGTGTAGGAGAGTATGAAGAAACTGTCACAGTTCCTGTACAGAGATATGCCGACAGTTTGCGCAGGAAACACTTCGATGATGAGCCACAACAGTAAGTGGTTGCAGTAATATTGAAAAATGGCACAGTTAATAAAATTTGACATTATGTTAAAACACAATCATGCATTTACAAAATATTAATTTAACCTTACAGAATACCTACCCGAGACACCGATATCGCTGATGATTTAATACCAGGTAATAATTAGTAATTTATAGCATGAATTTGTAGATAAAGATATAAATATTTAGTTGCCAACAAAATCGGAATACATAACCGATCGCCAATGCATCAACATAGATTACCCTGAGAGGCTTACTGTTGTCTCAAGGTCCGGTATTTTATACTTATTGCTAAATCATTCATATTTAATGCATAATTTGAGTCATTAACATCATTTTTGTATATTTTAGGATCGATCGCATATCGCGAGCGCAAGAAGTGGCTCAACTATGTTGAAATGCCGAACAATCCTTATTCCCCTGAAGCCATACAAAAACGTCTCACTGCAAAAAGCACTTCGTCGCTTTTTGACATGATCACAAAAGGCAAGGAAATAGATGAAGAACAGCTTAAATCAGCATCAAACATAGATATTACCAAAAATGGTATCGAGGATGATCTTCCCGTGAAAGAAGTAAATTCTCTCAATAAGCCATCATCGATAGTCAACGGGGATGGTATCTATGCGAATGGTACAAGATCAAAGAGCCCTTCACCTAGGATACTGAAAGATGTGTTAGCAGATGAGGTTCCACAATTTAAGCGGTAAGTCTGCTATAAACAGCTAGTACCTATATACTAACCAAGAAATGATGTAGGTAGTGTTATAGAAATAGAACATGAATGAGTTGTATTTTTTTTTCACAGCTACGGGAGAGATTATTACATAAAAGAGGCGAAAGCGTCCTCCGGGGGTCGGAAGAAGGCGAGTCTGAGCGACGCAAGTTCGCAGTCGTCCCTGAACAAGTCTACCAGTTTAGACAATTTCGATACAGAGCTCGCGACGCCTGTAAGTGCCAGCAGCTCCCTGAGCGACCTCGAGGCGTGCTCGCTGCACCAGAACATCGTCCGCGCAGTCCTCAGCCCCAGAAACGCAAGCCCCAACTTCGCCATAAACCCCATTTTCGAAAACCCCGATAAACACGACGATAACCCCACAGATGATAATGTCAGTCGAAACGCCAACGTAAGATTACACAACACGATTGAGTACGATGAAGGTGACGGTTATGTGGAAAACGAGGATATAGTTAGACTTAGAATACCGAAAAAACCCGAAATAACAGAAGATCTCTTTGAGTCGTATAGCAATGTTAGGCGCAGCAACACCTTGCGGAGCGAGGACCTCTGCGTCCGCGCCAAGCGCCGGCCGGTCCTCAACTATACGTTCGGTGGAAGTCTCAGGTTAAGCAAGGGCTTTCGTAACGACCTCTGGTGAATCAGATCGACATTCTCTAATACACATCTGCCTTCAAGCACTTCAACTGACAAACAATTCCTACCGATATTCTAACTCTGTTGTACCATACGAATCTCTACACTATGTACGATACATACATAGGATGGTCAGATTTCTCGATCTTTAATTTAGGTTATTGTTAGGTTTACTTTTAACATTCTTCATCGCATTTCCGAAGGTGTGGAAAGTTTCAGTCATTACTAAAACATCTATTTCGATGAAATATCTTCGTTTTGACACAACGTATGTTGCCTGATGTGTTTTAAAGTTGGCATGTTTTAAAATAAAATAATCGCTGACTAACAGCACTCTGCACTTAATATACAAGAGAGTATAATTTAGCGCTGCACTTATAGATTTGTGTTCTTCTCAATAAAATTTTCAGTAATATTACTACAGTAATCCAACGAGACGTTAGTGGTGAGTGTTGTATGATTTTGGCAAACGTTTGACTAACAGCATTGGATAGCTTGCCAATAAACTAACAAGGTTCTAAAAAAGACTATCTATCACGACTTCATGCGACAATCACATAGAAAGCTTCACCAACCCCTACTATCCCTATTATCATTAACATTAACAATGTAACAAACTACTTCTTAACCTTTTCCAAAGATGCACGTTTTAATACTTGTCCCTAACAGCACGTCTTCCACCATTAACAATGATGATAAAACATTAATCAAACTAAGTTAGCACGGAGTGGGGCTTTTAGATAGCGCTCTAGAAATAGACACTGTACTTATCAAACGTGAACATTAAGTGCGCGAATTAAAATTATCATGATGTTTAATATAGTAAGTTTAATAAAGTGACATTATCAAAACCTTATTTAAATTTCAGGGATCGCTCATAAAGCAATTTAACGACATAGCAACGAACCAGCAGTACACGAAATTCGCTATTCACGATCAAAGCAAAAAATCTATAACTACTATATCTGGTAATAACGATAGTAAGATTTTAATTGAATACGAGGATATAAATGAACACACACTATTTACCGCAAAGCCTGCCTTCGTGGAAGATGACGAAACAGATAAGAAGTTTGAAGAAATACTGAAAACGGCTTACAGCGCAGACATACCTACATTGGACATAGACGGCAAAGTAATAGACGAACCAGAGAAATCTCCTACAAATCTGAGTGTTGACAATTCTTACATAAGCTCTAGCAGCTTGGAAGACTCTATTAAGATCTACAATGTGCAAACAGGCGAGATAGTGAAATGTAAGCCTGAAGATAACCTATCGTCTAGATACGAGGCTGTGAGTGACACGAACGACAACATCGATATACCAGATAACAACAACGTCTTCGAGGAAACTGGTGAGAAATTCAGTCCAAATATCGAGTTGAGTGAAGAAACGGTAATAATTGAGGATTGTATCGACGACGACGACGAAGAGGTAGCCGAGTTAACGGAGAAAAACAGTGAAATCGATGATATATTGTCCCAGTTACCGAAAGTTAAGGAGCTAGCGAAGAAATTCGTAACTATGGATAATCCAAATGAACCGGCCAAGGTAAGACAGTATTTTTAGACGTTAATCTTAATCCGAGTCTGACTAATAAACACACGTCATGAACTGATAAATAGAATTTTTCCCAGTTTTGAGGTACTTAAGCAGCGTTTTATCTATCCGTTAGTCATACTGGTTATGTTGATACATTAATCGTTGATAAAGCACACCTTAATCCAGCCATGAAATATGTAACTTATTCTATCAGTAGATTCCAGACAGCATTTCACATTTTTTATACACATAAAACAAAATATTAGTAGTAGGAAAAGACAAAACTAAAATCCAGTTTTTATTGTTTCAGCTGTCACCGTATTCATACTTACGGCGGCGGAAGAGCAAAGAAAACATCCTGAACGGGGACTCTAAACCAGAAAAGACGCAAAACAAACTAGTGTACATGCACAGCCTCACAGCCAGGAGTATCTCCAGGGAGTTCAGAGAAGAACTCAAGTTATCTATGGCCACACCCCTCACAGTTCCTGGAGGATCCAAAGAAATACCAGAAGGTGAAGAGATCACAAAGGAATCTAGCAGACCGGGCAGTCCGCTTCCCGAACCAGGCACGATTAAAACTAAGCTAGCGTTCTTTGAAAGTCTCAAAACTAAGTTCAGTAATAAATAGTAAATTAACCGCGGTGACGAAATATTACTTGATCCATTTTTAGATTAGAACATGGCAATTTCTAATCTTTTAGCAATATCTCTTCTATTGTTATGCGGATCAACTAATCGGTCGTTTACCTAATAGATAAGTTTTTGTGCCGTAACGGAAAGTTCATGTGTTGTATTTCTTCACAACTTCTTATTTATTGTCAGTAGGTATTGATATTAATTTGATGGGAAGCGTTCGATAATTTTCGTATATTTTAGCAGAAATGTAAAAAAGAAATGAGTGCCTTATTTAGTCGTAACCGTAACCGTTTCTTCTGTCATTTTGGTCATCTATAGAGTTTTAGTCAACAACGGATTTCTAGATTACATTGAAGTAAGTGAGTAGTGTTATAGATAATCCATATAATTTAAATGTTATATTAATAAGTACCTTTCTTAAGGTGTCATTTTCCAATGAATAAAGAACCTTGTCAAATTTTGATTGACCCTCAGATTTTATAGGTAACTAAAATCCCATTCATTTCAATATAGACATGAGATGACTTTTCAGAAACAAAAATATTGTTGCTTTTGTAAAATAGCATTACATAAAGAATATATCTCTTAGAAGTAACTACAACTTGTTTATCACTGTAAACAAGTGATGGTAGTTGTGCAGAATTTGTGTCAAAAATGAAGAAAAGTAGCTTAAACTTAACTAGTTTCTATTCTAGTGCATAATATTTCACGAATCATAAAATTGTGTACTAATGGATCGTTTATGATGTAAATATTTAGTGCCATTTTTGTAAACATCGTCACTTCACTATTTAAGTCATTATTATTATTATTATTATATTCGAATGCCAAAGTTGTAAATAATCATGAAAACATTGGGTAATTCTCTAGCGGTTGTGTCCATAATACAATTTAGTGATTGTAGGTGTAATTAACGATAAGAAATAGTGCTATGTGCAATACATTTTCCCTTATATTTAGAGACCACTGCAATCATGTGATAATTTTAATATGTTACTATGTAGGTAGAGTTGTAAACATACCAATAAGCATAATGATGTAAGTGAGTAAGGGTTTAAAATGTATATATATAATAAAATTCTACCAATAAACAATAATAATATTTTATTTCAATAAAAAATATTTCGTAATACTTTTTCGTCACTTAAAATTCATAAGGCCCAATAAGATAAATGCAGACATGTTAAAAAATACTATTCACTGGTATAGTGTAATTTGTCATCTACCCTCATCATTTCCGTTTAAAAAACTACCTACAATACAATTGACAGAAGATGTCAAAGTTGCATAGATACCAAGTCGCACTAGCGCCATCGTTTTCGCAGTAAGGCGCGGTTCGATTTTATTACTACCCACACTTTAATCTTACTTACTAAAAAAATGTATGAATACTTATCAGTAATAAATACCCAGTGTTTTGTGAAATGGCACTTTCTCGAGTTCCTCTGCGTATTTTCGTCGGTAGCACCACAAATAGTAGTCAATTAGACTGGAGTTGGGGACTTGGACGTTGGGTAGGCCTTCTGTCTTCTCTTTGAGTTTGCGCTTGATCAGTTCCACAGTGTGGATGGAGCAGCCGCGGATTTCTACTTCTTCCTCTGAACCACTAGGTAAGAGTACATCTATAATAATATAAATTATATTGTTGTATTTACTTTATTTATGATTTAGCTATGGGCAAGAATTTGGGGTACCTATAATTATAAATTATTTTTATTAGGGTAGATTACAAACTACTAAGAAAATCATTTACTGTTTTAAATAAAACTTTGTTAAACAGGATATTATATAGTGATCCATAATTGTTTTTTATTTATTTTGTTATGTAACATTCTTACCCTTATTAAGTTTCTCCATCAGTTCTTCACTATAACTCATGGCCCCAAAGTACACCAAAACCTGTGGCACTCTATAATCAGCGAACATTGTTATCTTATCAATATCCCCAAATTCTCCCCACCCAGACCCACCAAAGAAGTTCCAAATGTCCGCAACCAGAATCTGTGCCCGTTTGTACAATGATACAGTTTTCCCTTTGAATACAGCTTCATCTCGGAAACAGGGAAGATCCTCTACAATGACTTTCAGTAGTTTTTCTGCTGACTTATTGGCCAACTTAAGACATGTTGTAAAAGTTCCGCTGTACTTGTCTATAAGCACTTTGCCTACTTCATGAAGAATTGATAACCGCTCCTTGAATAGTGGCACTTGAGCACTGTTATCACTCCTCAAGATAGCTCTGAGATCATCTTCAGTTATTTTGGAGTAATACTGAGGGTTTGTAATGTCATAGCCTTCCTGAAATGAGAAAAACAAGGAATTATGATTTCATATTAGTAGGTATTTAGACAGGAATGAATATAAGCTTAGCCTAATATATTGGTTGTAAGTAAAAGGCATTTAAAATAATTAATTTGCTGTCTTAGATAGATATATGGTTTGAAATGTTTAATATTTAACAAAATACTTACTTTCAAAGCTCTACTAAGGGCAGCCTCCAATGCATAATAACCTGAGTGCCCATCAACAGTCCACTTCTCAGCTCCAGAGTAAGACCAGAAGCAAAAATTCAATGAGTCCGCCACAAATATCCAATCCACTGACTGGGGACTGTCCTTGCTGGGATAATTTATGTTAGAGCCTGTTTCTGGGATCTCAAGCTTGTTGGATTTCATAGACTGGAGCATCTAAAAAAACGTGTTTATTTATTAAGCCATGGTATGTACCATTTATAGACATATACATACATAGTCATACATACATAGACTAAGTGAGAGATATTAATACACGCCATATCTGATGACTGTTACTTAAATATAGTACATAAAATGTACATCCGTCATTGGCTGTAAGTCCGATATGTCTGTATATTATGTTATCATCTTTAAGAGCTGTGGATTTTGTAATACAAATAAAATAAAAATAAAAATAAAATAAAATATAAATCATTAAGTACCTTGCCGCAAGATCAACATATATAAAACAGATGAAAAAGGTTTCGTATGTTGATCTGATTTTACTCATTTGCCTATAATACTGCAGGATGCTACAGTAACTTACTTCCACACAAAGTTTTTCAATCCCTTCCTCGTGTATTTTCACATGGCTTGAGTTGTTGGCGATGAATTCCGCCGATTTAGCGGGTTGCATCACTCCTTGGCGCGACATTATTAAACAATACAAATTATTGCGACGGACGGACGATAAATGGTTTAACACATTTTTAGGGAAAACCAGAGAAAACAACACTTCTTAAACAAGTAAGTAGGTACCTATTTGTGTACATAAATTTGTTTTGTTTACAAATCGCAAATCGCCCGCACCCTCCGCACTTCCGCGGATCTGTCAGACTGACTGACTCTGTCAGAAATCAGCTTATCGAGGGTGCGTACCGCTAGAAGCCCGCAACACGTGAGCGCTTACGAGTGCTCATTTTCTTGTTCCACTTAATCCTCAAAACTGTGGGAGCGTTGTATAATAAATGTTCCTTGGAGCGTTGTAGACTTTGTTTTCTTGCTTGACAAAGCATCTACTTGAAGAAGCAGGTGAACTGGTGAAGAAACGGGGTTGTGAGCATTCAGGCGGGGGGCGTTGATCTTCTTTGTACTATTTTGGGGAGCAGCGATGGCTACCGAAATAAATAAAAATATTTTAATATTATTAATTCCAAATCTATCTACTGATTATGGCCCAATTTTACTCAAACAGGACCAACGGCTTTATGTGCTTTCCGAAGCATAGGGGTGAAACACCGCAAACTTTCAAACTCCGGGCTTCTTCCCTGAGGATTTCCGAACAGCATAACCCACCCAACACATTTTTGGCCCGACCCGGGAATCGAACCCGCGACCTCTGGCGCAGCCGTCGCTTTTAAAATGCGACCCTCTTACACATACACTTCGCCTGTTCATCGTCCGCTCAAAAGAAAAATAAAACGACGCTAGCGACACCACACCACAGGTTTTAAAATGCGACCCTCTTACATAAGTACGAAGGTAGCCAGAGCATGGAAATCTGCCTTGATTCAGGGAGTTTAGAAAGCTGTAGCAAATATTTTTTACCCAAACATTGCAACGTCAAAGAAAAGATTTCTTGGATACAGATACACTGCGGTCTGCGACATGGATCTTCTGGCCAACGGTGACAGTCAAATTCAAAAATCCGGTTGCCAGATCGAGTGTAGGAAGTTTCCCCCAATCATACAGTGCGAAACGGCACGGATCTTCTGGCCTCTATCCAAAAGCTTTCTAATCTAAGAATCTACCTGCGCTCGATCGCGCGTTCTCTGATTCGGATCGCTACTCCCATGCTAAACTCCCTTGTTGAGCATTGTAATGCGAACCAGCATCGCATTTCAATGTATTAGGTTTGGTTAGGCTAGTCTAATGTTAGTTTTAGTGTTAAGTGTAAATAATGAACGTACAAAAATGAAGAATTGTCTGTATGACTAGATCCAAAGACGTTAAACTTGTATATTAAAAAAAATGGTCTGTCTGTCATAATAATACATCACAGATTATGTCTAAATAATACATGTTGTCATTCATATACACCCACAAAAAAAAATTTAAACCGCCAAGAAAAAAGTACAACAAAAAGTCTTATTATTATTTTAAATAATTATTATCATAAATCTAAATCAAAATCTATGATCAAAATGCCGATAGAAGTGCAAGGTACGTTTGTGTCTCAGAAAATCAACAAAATTCGTTGGATTCCCCAGGAATACGAAGAGACAAAATGTTTCTTCACCGGTAGTTGGGATGATGAGGTTAATTCCATCAAAGTTTGGACTCTGGAGAGCCCAAATGATGATGAAGAGATAGAATACCCTCGGGTGCTGTCGGAATTGCCTGTTGAGGGTGACGTTACGGAACTAAAGTTCATCGAAAAGAATAAAATAGTGACCTCAACTTCAAATGGAGATGTGCACTTGTTGGAAATTAGTGCTTATGAGATGGAGGCCCCTTTACGGGAAATATATTCGTGGAAGAAACTTCACAACTATGGGTGAGCTGCAAAGTCTTAGTTGAAATACTTTTCTGTACATTCTTACTTCAAAAGCTGACAGTATCATTCTTTTTCATGTTGTAGGTTAGATCCATGTTCATGTACCTCACTTGATGCTATTGATGCTGATATCGCAACAATTGGTGAAGACGGCAATATAAACATACTAAACGGTAGAAGGGGTGAGATAACTCGGACAATTGCTGCTGCCGACAGCTGTTGCCTGCATTCCGTTTGCTTTTTCAAACATAGTGAAGTAAGTTTCTTTGTTTATTTATTTTATCATAACATTTACTGAGATATTTTCAAATCAAATAGTTAAATATTGCTGGTCTCTTATAAATAGGTCATTAAGCATGACATTACAGTTTGCCAAAGTTGTGGGTTCAAATCCTACAAATGCGTAAATTTCTGATTTCTTATACCGGTTAATGTTGTTCATATTTTAGTTTAAGTTACCTTCTCATTATCACATCTGATTGAGGGTTGGTCAGGACTTTGCATGATCCATGGTAATCTTAACATAAAAAGAGAATGTCTCTGTTTGTCAGTTTTTGCTAGACATGTGGTAATGTTAACACTATAGTAATAGTACTATTTGGCCTAGCTTTTACAAAAATATAAGATATTTTCTTCTTAAAAGATGAAATAAGAAACCAAAAACTGTGCTGTGCCGAATATTTTCTTATTTACTTATGTAATCTGTGTATTTATTCGATTACATGCTTATTGTTTAATTCCAGATAATCACTGGTAATATGAGAGGACACATGAAAATTTGGGATCTTAGAGCTAATAATAATAAACCAGCTGCATCATTTCTGCTCGCGGGAGATGAAATGGCTGCCACATGCATTGTGAACCATCCCACTCAGCCTCACATAATCCTGGCAGGCAGTGAATCAGGTTCTTTAGCTATATGGGACCTCCGAGTCAACTCTTTCCCAACTTCATTACTCAATGCACATGCTGCTGGGGTTACAGAAATGAAATTCCATCCAGAAAATCCACAAAAACTTATAACTTGCTCTGTGTCTGGTGAGGTATGGGATTGGAACATGGAAGCTATGACAAAGAGCTCAAAGGGACCAGACAACCAGATGACCACCTGGATGCCATTAGAAGATAAGAACACTATGATGGTAAACTCACTAATGCCAACTTTACACAAACCCATCAATACACTTGACTGTGATAAAGGTAAAATTATCTGCGGTGCAGATAATGAAGCGGTCTATCTTATTAAAAACTTTAAATACTAGTTTTCAGGTAAAATTAAAAGCGATTGTTTGTAAATAATATGCATTTTATTTTAATTATTCAATAATATGGAAGTAAATACACTTACGAAATATCATTATACATTATTAATAATACACCAAGTCAGTCTTTGCTTGCCTAGTCAAAGTATTGGTAAAATATTTTACAAAACGAAGCTATATAGGAGAAAAATATTTACATTAAAATACAAAGAATACATGGAATTCTGATTTTGGAGACTTATAATTTTAATTAAATATTGCAATATAAGGCACCATGCTAAAATTCATAACAACCATTACATTGCCAAAGTGGTAACTTTTTTTAACAAATGATTCAATGGCACCACACCTTTTTTACACAAACAAATTTATGATTTTACGGAAAAAATACATTAAGGCTCAACCACCACACAAAATATATCATTTAACACTAAATTAAGGAATATGATGAATATTTGGCATCTCATTCACATTTTGTATACCACACTAAATGCGTTAACTACAAGATTAACACGGAGTATATGTATAATTGTTATCATTAAATAATATTTATCATATCACTCAATTGCAAACATTGTTCATATAACTTTAAGCACAGCACAACTTGACTGAAACATAACTAGGTACACTTTCTCTGACACTTGGGCTAGTTTTTCAGGCCTTACAATTTTGTATTTTGTTTGTTACTCTTACAAAGTACACACGCAGTACATATACTGGGGCAAATATCACTGTTTAATGATCTCTTGTTTTAGTACTAACAACAACCATTCTAATAATATATTATTCCATAGCAATATTGTTGCTGACTGCGTGTCATCTTTGCGTATTTCACCAATAGACGCTGCAGTGACCACGGACATGCACTCGCTCGTTATTTCTTATAATATTGAATTCATAATCTTATGTTTATTTTAAAATATCCTAACAATAGTATTCGTTATGTAATAATAACTTATTAATATTTTCGATCTTATTTCTGATATTACATCCATATTAAATAGTAACTTCCGTGGCTATCAATACTACTTCTCAAATTAACGTGCTTTGCCAAGCCAATCACAAGCTCCCAATCAATACCAAAACCTTCATATACATTGGTTTCCATGGAAAGCATTTACAAGCACATTCGAAGTGTCACATCCGTGGCCACACACAAACATCAGCCAAGCCAAGTGTCTTGGCCTTTAAAGATTCGCTCGCTGCGTATTAGCCAGTGCTCAAGTGTGGTGGTTCCGCCGGTGTGGAGGCGGTTTCCTTTGTGCGGCAACGAGGAGGGACGCGGGGACCGTCCAGAGCTGCTCGCACCAGCGCATGAGTGCCTCAGTCACGTGGCAGCTGTTCGCCGCCGTGGCCAGCTGCGTCTCCAGGCTGTCTGATGCTTTGATCAGGAGGCTGGGGAAGAAAGAGTGAGTTAGCATTTTGTTCTATTGTTAAAAATATGTTATGTAAACTTTTTCAGTATTTCACTTGTAAAAAAACTGTTTTCAGTTTTTTTTTTCGATTTTAAAAAGGCATTGGTAAATGTAGGTCCGAAGCATTGAGTCCAATGTAACATAATGAGTGCAGAACACTATCGACCTCATCTAATATTATACGGAACGTGACGATAGATAGAACACAGCGTGACTATAATGGGGGTGCTCCACAAGGATGTATTCTAAGCCCGATCTTTGTTTATAGGCTATAGGAGCACGAGCGCGATTATCATGGCAACGTTGTGCTCGGTCATCTAGTGAGGTGATGGACCAGTGGCCACGATACACCGCAGCAGCCCCATAGCATAGTCATAGACGAGGTGTTCCGCAAGGCTGTATAGTATGTCCTGTTTTCTATTTACCTGGGCGGGAAGAGCGCGGGCGCGATGATCATGGCGACGTTGTGTTCTGTCATCTTGTTGGTTTGGTGATGGGCCACGATATGGCGAACCAGCCGCAGCAACTCCCGCAGCGTGGCGCGCTGTTCTGCTGGTAGTAGGAGTACGAGCAGGTTCAGTGCGCGACCTTGTGTTGTGCCGGTTAACGCTGAAAATAAATGAAATAAAATTAGAACTGTACAAGACGTATCTTATGCAAAAGAAACTAAATATATATAGATCAAATATCTGCGTAGCCTAAAAAAACAGTATTTAAAGAAAGTGCCTCTTCAGTCGTGCGAATAAACATAACATAGAATAACGTGGAAAATAAATTCCCACTTGCAATGCGCTTGAATTATCATGACTCATTTTAAAGTTCGCGAGTTCATTCACCTAATCAGGCAATATAAAACTAACTAACTTACCATAAGTGTGGTAGAACAGTCTCATAAGCTCTTGAGTGAGCGGCGGCTGCGGTAAATCACGCATCAAGCGCTTGAAGACAGCGGCGATGTCGTGGCTGGAAGCGCGGCTCAGCGCTGCCTCGACAACTTCGCGCTGCCCGTACCACTCGCGCTCGATGAGCTGGCAGAGGCTTTCGACCTGAAAGAAAGATTGGTATCATAAAGTCATGTTTGCTAATACATAGGTACCTATTAGCTTTGATGGTAATTCAGAGAAGCTAGTGCTACAAACTGAACCATTAATTAAATATTTCTTGAATTGGCGCAAATCATGACCTTTCTCTTAGGTATAATCACGTTTTTTGATGAGTACTTTGTAGTTGTCAAATCTACTAAGCACATGTTTTAATTCACACCCAGTTTTTTTAAAACCATTAATTGTGTCAATGTGATAATTCCACTAATTTGTTATTCGTCGAAAATCAGTCTTTTTGATACCAACACAGTTGGTTATTTTTTGCGTTGGTATTGGTCATATACATATTTCAAACGACCAGCAGTAAAACCCTACCTTCTGCTTATTCCCGGGCACGCGCAGCAAGCCCTCGTCAGCTGTGCGCGCACGCAACGCAGCTGCCAGCGCGCGCACCACGCTCGGCACGCACGACCACGTCTCCTCCCACAGGATCATGTCTTTGCGCACCAGCGTTTCTAGGGACACGCCGAACACGTTGCCCTCTGCAATTAGAAAAAAATAATGGAATTAAGTTAAAGAAAAATTAGAAACAGTACGTCAATTTACAAACCAGCAAACCTTAGACAGGAATTTAGATACATTAAATTAGAATATTACAATTTTTGTTTTTTAATGCTTATAGACAGTAGCTTTAACAGCAAGCTTTTATGTAGCTTGCTGTCCCGATCTAGAATTTATGTAGTATCTGAATCTGTCAGTCTTTCAACAATTAGCAGCGGTAGCGTGGACACGTGTAATCTATGAGACCATTGCACTTTGTTTTGAACTAAAAGACCAAGGTGTGTTACATACCCTCCTTCCTTTTCTTCTTGGGCGTCTTCCTCTTGTGGAAGGGCAGCGAGTAGCGGTCGAAGAGCGCCGTCAGCTCGAGCCACAGCAGCGGAGGCAGCCGCTTCAGCTGCGGCTCGGGGAGGCTCTCGATG